>PNEQ01012001.1:70874-103883 GCA_003012365.1 Medauroidea extradentata | reverse complement strand
CGTCGATATATCTTGAACCCAGCGGGCTAATGTTGTGTTTTTTACGTCCCAGATATACCAATAAAGTATTCTAAAACGTGATTCAAGGGTTTTTCGAAATTAACTCTCTTAGGTGGTGAAAAGACCTTGAATGTGTTTTAGATAAATCCTCGATATCTGTCGAACCCGTCGAGATATACAATTAATTTTTGCTTCAGGATGATGATTACAGAAATTATCCCGAAACGGTTTTCAGATTTTTCGAAATTCGATTTCGCAATACTGTGCAGGGGTGAAATGTTTTTTTTTTGTGAATGATTTATTTTGATTCGACTGAACGTGCTAGCGATGTGATTTACACTTCAGTTGGATACTTATACAAATGTCTAAGATGTAAATTTTAAATATTTCGAAATTCGACACCCAAAAAGGTGAAAAAGCACAAAATTTGTTTTCCATCAACCCCCGATATCTATCTAACCAGTAGCGATATTGAGGTGTTGTTCGCGTCAGAGTGATGCTTGCGTAAATATTTTTAAAATTTTTATTTTTTTCTTTGTAAGAAACGTGATTATTAAGAATAAAACTAAGTTGGTCAATATTCAAGGCAGACGATCCGAAAAGCAACCTATACAGGAGTTTCACTCTGCAGTAACGTATCGAGACGTGGTGTTGTATAACCTCTATAAGCCCAGGTCACAGATATTTTTTTTTTTAATAAAATTTTATTTTAATGAAATATTTCGACGTTACGTGACGAAGGTCTAAATTCCGGCAGGTTCTGGGCTCGAATTCCGTTAAAAGCTACGTGCGAACGTTCAATTTTGACACACAATAACTACAAGGCAGATCGTTTTAGTGCAATTTACATGTAGTCGTTTAAAAGGGGTAAAATTGCAGTTCGCTTTCCACTTAGGTTACTCTACAACATCAGCTGACATATCGTCGGTATACTGCCATAAGTGATTAAGTCATTAATGTTATTTTGTTTAAAAACACAATTTAATTGTAGATATTAACATAAATGTGGTACGTTTCTATACTGTGACGCAACAGTACGAAATGACGAATATACTTAAAACTTGGGCAATTGTTCGTGAACAATATATACATATTCCTAGCAATTTTATCATTTTATCTCATTTTGACTGGGTAACTTTTGGCAGTAAAACGACGATATATCATCTCACTAATATTAAGTTTGCAGTACCAAATACGTTTCCGTGAAACCTTTACCCACTGAAACTTTGTAATAGCAATAAAGTTCCAGTGAATATGTTGAAAATATGTAATTGAGGGCACCGTCACCAATGGATGTACACAGGGTAAATAAGGTGTTTTTCATTCGATTCACCTCTTACTTTAGGTGTCTGTAACTACCCCACAGCGTCAAATTGGCAGGGTTATAAATAAGGTCCAGGCGAAGTCGCCGTTAATGTCAGGGACAAATTTAAGACTACTTTCCGCGTGGACAGCTATAGCTACTTATCCTGCAGCAGAACTAGCCGCTTGGACATTCTAACATTTGATAACTTAAGTACCAATCTTGAGTACAAATAGGTTCTTCAATTAAAGTAAATATTACCAGCAGTTGCCGAATAATACTCGCGAGCAAAGCCGCGGGGGACTGCTAGTCTAATATATAAAATGAAGTGTCCTGACACACTCACTCACTCACTCATCAACGCACAGCCCAAACCGCTGGACCTAGAACCATGAAATGTTGAGGGAAGCTTTCCCTTGCCCCGTAGGCACCCACTAAGAAAGGATTTTTCGAAATTCGATAATTAAGGGGGTGAAAATGGGTGAAATGTGTTTTAAAAGAATCCTTGATAACTCATTAACCGGGAACGTTGTCATAAATTTTTTAACTTCATAATATTGCCCAAAGAAATGCATATTCGCAAATTTTTCGATTTTGCGAGATTCTAAAATTAAGGGGGTGAAAAGCCGCAGAATGTGTTTTTCATTAATACATGATTTCTCCTAAACCATTTTAGATAGTGGGTGATTTTTTTTTTTTTTTAATGATGCGTAAGTTAATATCTAAAAAGTATTTTTACAATTTTTCGAAATTCGTCCTTGAAAGTTCTTTAAAAAAATAAACGTATTTTAAAATTAATCCCACTTATCTCCTAAACCAGTGGAAATAATGAAATGGTTTTTGCTTTAAAATAAATCTTACGTAAATATAAAAAAAGTAATTTCAGGATTTTTTTAATTCGTCCTAGAAAGCTGTTAAAAAAATAAAATGTTATTTCAAATAATTATCTGTAGCGCTTATACCCTATGAGATATGGAGATGAATTTTTGATAAGAATGAAGCTTATGTAAATATATACAAAACAAAATCAGGTTTTTATGAAATTCGAAAATTAAATAGGTGAAAAGCAGTAAAATGTTACAGTCTCCCGAAAAAAGATACTGATCACGGATATATAATTCAACAGTTGTTTCTCTTTGCATAACTTATAAATAAAACCTCTTTGGACTGTAACCACTACATACGAAATAATTATCATGGTATGCCTTTAACATTCACTCAGGTATTGTATGAAGTTTGTGGTGTGGAAGGGGTGGGGTTACGGGTTCGTATCCCGTGCAAGTCTTTGCGATGGGAATTACTATGACATCATGCGAGCATATTGCGCGCGCTCTTGACAAGTTAATTATAATTCACTGTTATTGAGTAAGCTAGCTGTTAAATGCCTTCATCACATATTTTATCCAGAGTTACTGTTTACATTACATAATTTTACACGGGAAACGCCGCAGCCGGTCGGCTAGTCTCTATATATAACTGACTGACATATCAAACCACACCCCAAACCACTGGACCTAGAAAAGTGGAAATTTTTGTGTGGTTTCCCATCAGGTCTTACGCGAGCACTAAGAAGGTATATATTTTTTTTAATTTGACATCTAAGGGCGTGAAAAGGGTTAAATGTGTTTCCAAAGAAACGTCGATAGCGATCGAACCCGACGGCTAATCATCGTGATTTTTACTTTATTGGGCCGCACATAAGAATGCACATTAGCTAATTTTTAGGATTTTTCGATATTCAACGATTAAAGGGATGAAAATACCTTAACTAATTTTCGAAATATATCTAATCCTTTGGGATAGAGAGTTGGTTTTCACTTTAAAATGTTGCTTACGTAAAAACCAAAAAATGAGTTTTAAGATTTTTTGAAATTCGACCTCAAAGCAGTAAAAAGGGGCAAATGTATTTTCTATTATTCGTCTATGTCACTCAACCACAATTGATTATCGTCGTGGTTTTTACTTCAATTGGTTATGTATACAAATGTCTATGACATAACTCCAAAACGTTGCTAAATTCCTTAATCAAGGGGGTGAAAATACGTAAAATATGTTTTTGATTATTCCTCCATACCGATCGAACCAATCGTGATTTCGAAGTGCTCTTGCTTTAGATATATGCTTTTGTAAATATCCCAAACACAATTATATATATTTTCCGAATTAAGCCTCTAAGAGCTTAAAAAAGGGTAAAATATGATTTCTATTCATAATCGATATATATCGATCCCATTGATTTTTATATAGCGACGTGATTTTTGTTTAAGTTTGATGGTTACTCAAATTCCTTAAAAAAATTATTTCAGGAATTTTTCGAATTCCCAACCTGAGGAGGTGAAACGGGGTGAAAAGTGATTAAATAAGTTTTTAATCAATCGTTGATATATCATGGACCCAACGGGCAAATGTCGTGTTTTTCACGTACAAGAGACGTCAGTTAAGTAATCTAAGATGTGATACAAGGGTACTTTGAAATTCAGTCTCTTATGAGGTGAAAAGACCTGGAATGTGTTTTTGATAAATCTCTATCGAACGCATCGAGATGTTTAGTTTATTTTTGCTTCAGGATGATGATTACGTAAATGGTCGTAAATTTATTTTAAGATGTTTCAAAATTTGAACTCTCAGTATTGCAGACGGGTGATAGGTGATTTTTAATTAATGATCGATTTTTTTTTCGACTGCAAAGGCTATCGTCGTGATTTTCACTTCACTTGGATATTTGTACAAATATTTAAGATGTGAAATTATAATATTTCGAAGTTCGGCATCCAAAAAGGTGAAAAGTACAAAAATAGTTTTCCATCAACCCACGATAACCATCTAACCAATAGAGAAACTGAGGTGTTGCTTGCGTCAGAGTGATGCTTCCTTAAGTATTAAAAAAAAAAACATATGTAAGTTAATTTTACTTTATGAAACAACTTTATTATTAAGAATAAAACAAAGTTTGTAAACTTTTAAGGCAGACGATCCAAAAAGCAAGTATGACCACCGAGAAATGAATTATACAGAAGTTTTACTCTACAGTGACCTATCGAGACGTGTTGTTGTACAAGCTCTATAAGCGCTGGACATTAATAGTTTATTTTTAAAATGAAGTTTGTTTTTATGAATTATTTCGACGTTACGTGACGCAGTTGTTTATAGCTCCGGTCAACATTTCGGGAGGTTCTGGACTCGAATTTCGTTAAAAGCTGCGTGCGAACGTTCAATTCTGACACAAAAAAAAAACTGCAAGGCAGATCGAATCAGTGCAGTTTGCATGTAGTCGTTTTAAAGGGGTAAAATGGGTTACAAATTTCACTTTTCACTTAAGTTCCTCAACAACATCAGCTCACATATATCATCTCACTAATCTCAAGGTTGGGGCTCCAAATACGTTTCGCGAAACCTTATCCTACCAAAACTTTTTAATGACATTACTCTTCAAGTGTATATTTTGAAAATACGTAATTGAGGGCACCATTACCGATGGTTGTGCACGGAGTACATCAGATGTTTTTCATTCGATCAACATCTTTCATTTAAGAGTCTACAACTACCCCACAACGTCAACTTTACAGTGCTATAAATAAGGCCAATAGATGTCGCTGTTGGTGGCAGGGACAAACTTAAAACTGCTTTTCGCGTGGACAGCTATAGCTACTTATCCTACTGCAGAGTTAGCTCAACTATTAGCTTGAACATTTTAACACCTGATGACTGAAGTTCTAATGTGGTGTACAAAGAGGTTTTTCAATTAAAGTAATTATTATCAGTTATGAATAATACTCGTGAGCAAAGCCGCGAGGGACATAGAATCAGTGTAATTCGTATGTATTTTGTAGTATTGTTGTAAGTAGTTTTTATATTTTCGTTTTGAAATATGTTGTTGTTTGATATAGTAAAACAGAATAGTTTATGTTGAGAATTTTATACTTATTTATTTTATCTGCTTCTAATACAATAGCAAAAGTTTGTTTGGTCATAAACAAACCCAACATCGTTGATTCTATTTTTAAGTAACCAATAAATCAGCGAAAATTTAAATACAATATTTACGTTACGTTATTTATAGATAAATATACGCAGTTACTTATATGTCTATAAACACCTCATTTTATCTTAGCAGGTACTAAACAACTCTTTATGCATTTTTAACTATAAGGGATGACTCGTAAACATTACGTTCTTAAACATACACACTTATTCAAATATGTGAAACAAGTTTCAAAGCAAAAAAAAAACAAGCCTGTCGTCACACATCTAAACACATTATTAATTTAAGTACACAAAGATTTTATTCAGCAGCGTATTATATAAATGTATCTAGCATATCGCAACTTGGCATTGTAGTGTTAGCGTGGAAAAGTTCTTAAAAAGCAATTCGATTTAAAGTGTTAAAATGATGTTTTTTCATGTTGTGGGAAGTAAAATATACCTATCAAAGTTTTAAAAATAGAATAAAATTAAACTAGTTGTAGAAAACAGAGAGTTCCTAAAAATTAAATGTGACTGTATGGCAGTAAACCAAGTATTAATTTCTGTTCACAGTTAGAAATTGCAGCTCTGCTCGAGTTACAAGGTCTTCAAACTCGGTATAGTGATGAGATGTGTAGACGATCATGTTACAAAACTGCCTTCATTTCCGTGGAATTCTGCTCTTCTGTGTATCCAAGTCCTCGAGCAAGACCTCCCCAAAGTCATTAAACAGATTCCTTTCTACCCTTGTGTGTTGTGCCTCTGAATCGAAGCCATCCAAGTTCAGAGTGAAGTCGCTCTTAGAGGACGAGCCGTCTGTTTGCGCTGCCAGACACCAAACGATAGCACGAGAGTGAATTTGTACTTATCAAAGGCACGTTCCGTTTCTCTTTAGTCCACGGAAGTTTATCATTCACCGTCTCAAGATAGCATTCTGCAAACCTAAAGACTTGAAAGAAAAAAATATATTTCACTTCACAGTGTTTTAGTTCTGAAACCATTATTAATTACTGTATATAATCCAAAAACGAAAAAAAAATAATAGTAAGAAAGCACACTGTTATTTTTTATTATTTATATTTACTTAATTTTCAAATTTTTGTTTCTTTATTACTGCAAAAAGTTGTTCAAAATTAATATTAATACATTAAAAAATTTTTTGGAAAATAATTGATTATACATTAATTAAATATTAAATAATAACTTTAAATTGTACTATAATGTTTATTGCTTTTACTACCACGTTTTTACTGACACGTAGTCGATACATTCACTCTGAGAAAAACGCTAACGGAGGATAAAACTGATCTACATCATAGAATGTATTATTTAAATTTGTATTAAATTCTGTTTAACATACGTCACAATTTTATGTGAAATAATTAAATGATTCTCATAAACTCGGATTTAAGATACACTTAAAAATTGATTTTGACAGATTTTATGTAGTTAAAATGAAAATGACTGAAAATTTTTTGCTAAGAAGCTTTATAGGTTCGAAACTAAACAACGTTCATTAGCGTTACTCCTTTAGATTTTGCTTTTGACTTTTATGATTCCTTTGACTTAACGCCTATACTGCGGTGTTATTTCTAACATGTAATTAGAGTTTTGTAAATTGATGTTTATATTGTTTATTTGGGTCATTCAAGTCAATGAAAATCTAAGTATTACCGTGGGGTACTGTTACCGTTGGACATTTATGTAAGTTAGTACATAGCTACAAGTATCTGAGTAAAGTTTAAAAAATTATAGACAATAGGTAAAACACCTGTACGTCAGGTATCTTCCCCCTACTAGCATCATTCTCCTCTAGCTTCACTTCTAAATATGACAGAGTAAAACAATTGCGCAAAATGAGTTAGGCGTGAATGCAGTAAAATATTTAAAATAAAATAAATCTTATCTGTTACACAGTGATCGGAAAACAAAATGCTCACTTGTCCGCAGCGGTGTTTGTGAATTTATCTTTACTTTTGTAAGCATAAATTTTATTTTACCTTGGCAAACCATGCATTTTTTGGTAAGTAGTTTTTGGATTGTGTTTGTAAGTTGAACTTTCATTAGTTTTACAAGTTAATTTTAAAAATTAGCCTCATTTATTGAAAAACGTTCAAATTAAACGCATAAATAACTTTTAAAGTAATAGTCACGTTCATCCTAACACATTTGGCATTAGAAATGATTAATTTTTAAAGCAGAATTTCAAAAACGTGTCATTTTTGTAGTCGTTAGAAATGTTATACTATTATTTGTTATAACTGTTCCAGGTTATTTTTTTATAAGGACGAAGTTAAAAGACAGGAAATAAACGTTTTAATATTCTAACAGAATTTTCACAGGAGACATATGTGTGTACTTCATATCGGTTCATTAGTTAAGAGTTAGTCAGTCAGCAGTAACTCTTTTTTTTTTCTCAGTACCAGTATCATGTATTGCTTTAAAATCTAATCACCTCACACCAATGCACACTGAGTTTACACGTGTACCGATTGCTACACGCATCATCTGTTGCAATGCCCGGACGATTGGAGATTCCAATTCATTTCTTTGCCAGAAAACATATTATGTAATTTTTTCCATTTATGAAACGCTTTTACCTTCAAACCGTTAGTCATCGCAACAAATTACGTACGCATGGGTATAAATTGTTTTATTGAAATAAATCTCGTTTTGGTGCTGTGTTGAAGCTCCTATAAAAAGAAGCAATTGTTTAACAATAACGAACCTATCAAGATAAAGTGAGCCAAATTAATTCTGTATACACTTGTAATTTTACAACAAAGTATCTTATAGAAACTTGCAATCTAAATTCAGCGTAAATTCACATTATTACAATTTCAACGCGGTAGTTTGTGGATGGTGGAACAAACATTACTTTATACATCTTAATAATTATATTCTGTAACTTATATATATATATATATATATATATATATATATATATATATATATATATATATATATATGTATACATTATTCAAATATAATGTTCATTATATTTTTAAAATATGTTCAAATAATATGCAGCTTATTTTTGAATTAATATTTTACTTACTCGCAATGTAATTTCAAGTAATGAATTTCAGTTTAGAATATCGCCCCGGAAAACAAACCATACGTACGAATTTTAGTCCTGGTATTTTACGTTAATATTTCAATACGGCATTTTATGCTTACTACAACTATGTGAAGATTTTAAGTTGTATGTTCTGTTTCTTTTAACGAGAATAATGATCTGGTTTAGCTGTTTCGTAGTCTAATTTTAAAATTTATCTCGTTATTTCCTAACGTATTCTGCAGTACGACAGCACGCGAAATCTGGACGTTAAATATGTTGTGTTATAGGCCCTATACTATACACTGTTTACTAAAATATAATTTTGTAGATGTACTGGTATCAAATTTCAAGAGAATCGTATAAATAGTTCTGTCTTTGATGCTTTTTTTTTCACTTCCAATCTGTGCGGGGGTCTCTTTACTGCCGTCTATATTTTTACATGCTTATTCCTTAAAAAAATATGAATATTATACTTTGCTAAAATTAATACTTAGGAACCATGGAATTTTCCCGAAAACATTTTTTCAATGTCGTAGTTCATTGCCTTACGTGCACATCTACGACTCTGCTTAAAGTCAGTGATTGAATTTTTAACGCTGAGTGTCTTGCGGATCTAAACGCTAACATACGGTTAATGTTGTAGTAACCTTATTCTGATTGGCGCAGTCAAATGAGAGATGAATCTTCACACAGACACGCTACCAATATTCATGAAGCTGATCAAGGAATGCCATCCGCTAAAATCTAGGATCCGTATCGATATTGTTTCTTTCATTTAAAATAATACATGTCTAAATACAAAATATTATATTTTTCAAAGTTTTTGAAATAGTTAACTATATAAATCGTAATCCTATTTATTAAAAATATGTACGTATGGTTTTTTAGAACGTGATTGGAAGTATAAAGGCTAACATTATTTACTATTGGTGGAAATACTTGAGTTCACAATACGAGCAGCACTGACACTACGCGAAGCACATATTTTCTACGTTCTTGCAGATGTCGCTGCTGCACAATCGAAACTAAACACTCTGCATTATCACTAGAAACCTCACTGTTAATCTCTGATCAAAGTCTCTTCACCCTCCCGGTATCTAGTTTTAAATAATTCGATATTTAAATAGATGTCGTCTAATATATTATTAGTGTTTGCACTCACACTTTGTAAAACTATGTATCTGAATAGACATATAGAAAATATAGGTACATCTGTATGTTGTGTATATATATATATATATATATATATATATATATATATATATATATATAATAAACACATATATACAAATATAGTTATAACGCTGATGTTTAAAATTACTAACCAAAAGCTCGTATTAATCAAATTTGGTCTCGGAATTTATCAACAAGTATTATGTAACGTTCGTACAACTGTGTGAAACAACAACTCCAAATGTATTGTAGTTATGAACATAGCAGCGCCGTCATTTACGGTTGCCGTGGGATACTGGTTTGTTATGTTATAAAATATATTACGTATTAGTTTTGAATATTCGTAAAATATGATGTTAGGCTAGTAATATAAACTAACAACAATATCACTGTTACATTGTTATTTAAATTTTACACACTAGTACCTTAAGTGTTATCAGCTTAGCAGTGCAAAATTAACTTACAAAAAGTTCGTAAAATATCTTAGTAATAAAAGATTTGAAATTTATCGAAAGCAAACCAGTCCAGAAGCATTGAAACCAGTCCCTTCTGCTCAGTATCATCTATAGATTTTGAAATTTCGTGGATCCATAAAAATTTACGATTACAGCACAGAATAATCAGAAACAGTAAAGTTCCTTTAATTGAGCCCATTGAAGCAGGACTCAGGTGACATAAAAAATAATTAAAATAAAATCGTCACAGAACTCGATGTTAACTGAATACCGACGTTCTGTTCGGATGTATTTTGAATACGTCAGCCACGGCACAGTCATGAAATCGATTGCGAGACATCAGCAGCGATAACTAACCTGACTTAGCTGCATGGACGTAAACCCCGAGAGCTAACCTAAGCCAAGTCCGTCAACCAACTAGGCGGCAAAGTGGCCGGACCACAGGTCAGATCATATTAACGGACCAAAACGAAACAATTTCATGTCGTGTCAAACTGTCAGTAACGTCTGCACGAACTCAACTCCCGATCTTCACTCAGAAATACGACAACGCAAAACCCACTGTTCTGCAAATTTTACCTAGGTTTGCCTAGATGCCTTTAAATTACATACCACAGTAGGTTAAAACATTAGAATTATAAATACTACATAATAAGCTCAATTTACTGCAAATGGATTTAGCCACTTTACGGCCTTTTATATTCACTATGATGAATATTCATTAAAAATTACAAGACAACACAATTAAAAAAAAAAATTACCCACTAATTTTAGCTACTTTATTCGTTCCAAGGCAATAATTTTGCCAGGCAAAGAAACCTTTTATTAAAATACGAACTACCGCAGAGACTTCTGTTTTAAGTAACGTTAACAACAAATTATGTTCGTCTTGTAAAAGTTGAGATGAAACTTTAATTTATAATTATTTATGAGTAATTTACGATTACCAATATTTTAAGAAATGTTAAATATTTTTAACAAAGAAATTTACTTTCATAAATGAAAAGTGTTTATAAGATATAAAAAAAAAAAAAACACCAAATATGTATAATTGAATGTCTTCTTCACTGCAGAGCAATAATTTATAACGGCATGCAAAAATGAGTAAAGTAAAATGTTTTCATTTAAAAGATAATGTCACTGTGTATGTCTAGATGGCAAATAAAGAGCCGAAAAAAACTTAAAATTTATACAACAGGTTCACGATTCCTGTTATTTTCCATTCTATAAATTATTTTCTAGTATCAAAAACTAATTAGGGCCTACTTGTATACATATATATTAGTATTCATAGTTTGTATTTAACAAGGAAAGACAAAATTCGTCATTTGCACGCATTGGAAGACAATAATATAAAAGTTTATAGTACTTCGAGTACGGTAAAATTTATAAAATTGGAGAAAAATCGGGAAAATTTTTAGTTTTTTTTTCTAATTTTAGCGTAATTTTTTTTTACTTTACGTAGTACTGTATCAGTTTGTTTATTTATTTTCTAGTGTTTTGATATTTTCCTAGTTATTTAAGAAATATTTTAATGGTTCTCGAAATTTTCGGGTATCCTGAAAATTTGGAGATATTTTTCTTATAATTCGTCTATTGAAAATGTTAATGGAATTTTTCGCCATACTACAAAGGTCAGCACATGCTCAAATCCAATATGGCCGAGATGCAAATGGGATAACAGAATACCCGAGTCCAGCTATTAAAAACAGTTAATCGAATTTCATTAAATTTGGAACACTGATAGTGTTTAGTAACCTGACTTAACTTTTGTGTATTTTGTTCACGGTATGTTCATATTTTCCAAATTGTGATCATTTTAATTAACAATTTCAAATCATACTAGATATCTAAGGAACCATGATTCTGAATTTCAACAAACTTGGCTTGGCTTTTATGCATTTAGATAAGTGAATTTTCATATTTGAAAATTGTGTGGCCATTTATATATTATTACTTAAAATTAAATATCCGAGGAAATAATTTTCCCTAATTTTTCATATTGGTAAACGTTTACAACTTCATAGGCTGACATGACTTTCGTTAGTATTTAAAAAAATATATATTATGACATACACGAGGAAATTTTTTTCCGAATTTATGAACTTTGTACACAGGTAAACAAATATAACTTAGTTAAATTTAATGTATTTTGTCTATGTTTTCATCGTATTATAAAATGGTGGGTATGGTAATGTTTTTAGTATACAATATTACTGTACATGAGTATTTATTCGTCCGAATTTCATATTATTTGCAACTTAAATACAAACTAGTAAGCAAGTAGTAGTGTATTTCGGTGATTTCGGGTTCACATTTTCAAAGTTGAGGCCAATTGAATTTTTTTTGTTTTATATGAGATCAGAAGAAATTTTTTTTTTTTTTTTCAGAATATGAAGACAATCGGTATGCATAAAGTAGTCAGTAATTCGACTTTAACATTTATGTAGTAAATTCATGCAGTACTGAGTTCGTCTTCTAGTTGCCAGTTATAGGCTATACTTTTTGCATATTTTCCCATGTGTTAGGAAATATTTTTCGTGATCCATAAAACTTAGTTCACGTAAACTACTTAGTAAGCTAACTTTACTTTTGCTTAGGCCCTACTTATTGCGTTCAAGCCATATTAAAAAATTTAAATGGCAGCTGTTTTTATATTTTAGAGTTATTTGAAGTATCTGAGGATATGTTTTTCAGAATAGTATCAAACTGGGGACAAAAAATACTGCTTCGTTGGCTAACTTAACTTTCGTGTATTTCTTACGGTCCGTGTTCACATTTTCTAAAGCCGGGTTTTTGGAAAAAAAATTTTCAATACATGAAATATATGAAGAACTCAATTTATAGCTTCTAAAAATCTCAATACTCATACAGTGTCGTAGTCAAGTGTCTTGACGATTATGGTTTTGTTTATGTCCTGTTCGTATTTTCAGAGTAGTTGCCATTTTAAAGTATTTTGATCACATAAGCTAATTAAGGAACAATTCATTGGAATTTTATCCAATTTGGTACAGATACAGTACTTAGTAAATTAACGTGACATTTACGTAGTTCATTTATTCTGTGTTCGTACTATCGAAACGATGAAATTTGAACATTCATTGAATTCACGCAACAAGGTAATAAATATGACCCGAAAAGCTAAGCTTGAGTACTTTCATAATCCAGCATACATACACTGCTAGGACAGTATAAACTTTGGAAAGATTTAAGATACTTTAGTATTAAAGAAACATTTGATAAGGACATTCCGTAAAACACCGAATAAAGTAAATGATTATTTTATTTCTTTTAGCAACATAACGAAATTACTGTCATCCCCAGCAATAAAGTCAGTGTAAATGATAAGACAATAATTACGGAATTTAATTTGATTACAGTGTTCATTAGTTTGAGCTGTAAACATATACCACAAAAACTTAAGTCATACGTGTAGACGATATTGATATTTACATGATTAAACTCTATCCCATGTGTAATTCCCGCGATAACACATACATATTTTATCACAGACTCTAAAATTACATACTTTTCTCACAATCTGGATAAAAGAAAAAAAATTTCTCAGTTAAAGATGTCAATAATCTTATAAAACTAAAGGACTTACGTCGTTTGAGCACATTACCAGGGATGTCTAAGATGGTAGAAAAAGTTATCACGCTCAATTATATATGTTTTAATTATGAATTTCTGCTCTACAAATACCATCTATATTCCAGCCACTTAACAACACGTACGCGTATCTACTAGATGCTACTGATTACATTTACAAAGCCATGGACGAGGGTCAAGCATGGGTTGTAATTTTTTTCTCCAGTGCTTCCGATACCATAAACCACGAGATATTGTTACAAAAATTAGTGAATAATTCTTGCCAGTGGATCAATACTATCTGGAAGAACCGTACACAATAGGTAGAAATCAACGATAGGTTGGTAATGGTAGGATATTTCCAGGATATGAACAGGCGATAAACTGAGTACCTCAGGAATCGATCCTCGGACCATTGCTCTTCTCATGATATATTTCTCCTTTAAAATCTTGTTTCGAACGCGTAACTTGCTTCCAATATGATTGTGACACAAAAATTATGCTCCTATGATTTCATCTTACGATCACAGAATGTGCTAAAATATGGAATGTCGTAAAGACATTGTCACAGACAATTGAAACCATAAAATAAATAAATAAAATAGTTTAAAAATACAGGGATAACATTTGTCAAATCTCTTTGTTGAAATAAACAAATATATATCAGTCTCTATTTCGTCTACTTTTTGAAGCATCTCTGTAAACTTAAAAACAGATTCACTTCCGACAACTAACTAAAACCAGTTCTATTAACATTTATATACTATTCAGGGCTATTCGATAATATTAACATAAAAAATTGTTTGCGAAATGTGATAATGCATGTTTATTTGCACAAATGGCCACGCATCACTATTTAGTATAGTTAACTAACGATGTTTATTCGTTCAGTATTTAGTTATAAATGCGGAGAATGTAATAAATGTGATACAATTGACGAAGTCCCAGTTGGAAATTAGTAAATCACATTTAACATAGTATACGTGTTACTGGAGGAAGATATTAAAGAGGAGAACTACCTTCATGGAGTTAAACTCTCAGTGAAATGGTTGGATGGTAAAGGAGCAAGAGAATCGTGCAGAATGTGTTCGAATCTACGAAGGCAGCGCTCGCGGGCAGAGGCCGGTACACACACGTCAAACGCAGTAAAGCCCCAAGCTGATAAATTAAACTCGCGAGCGTGGCTTTCTCTCGTGCAGAAGAAAGACCGAGGGTGGGGGGATTGGGAGACGAGAGAAGAGGTGAGACAGCACAACAATGACAGTGGGACTGGTGGTCTCGAATAAGTTAGTCTGTGAAGTAGACGCTTTTCGCTTTCGCGTGTCGTAAAGGGAAGTAGGTGCGAAATACTGGGTATCGCCTGTGAAATCGTGAAATGGTACTTGGGACTGCCTACTTTGATGCGTTTCAATTTCAATTCTAAAGTTTGTTAAAGTCGATAGCTGTTGAAAGACTAAGATGTACCTCGAAACACACAAAAAAAAAAAAAAAAAAAAAAAAAAAAAAAAAAAAAAAAAAAAAAAAAAAAAAAAAAAAAAAAAAAAAAAAAAAAAAAAAAAAAAAAAAAAAAAAAAAAAAAAAAAAAAAAAAAAAAAAAAAAAAAAAAAAAAAAAAAAAAAAAAAAAAAAAAAAAAAAAAAAAAGAAGGAAAAAATTAATAAAATTAGTTTATACTTATAAGTAAACAAAAAGGTACGGTTTTATGAGATTACATACATACAAATATGCATGAGGGCAGTTAAAAAAGAATTACATGTCAGGTGTGTTTTGTACAGTTAAAAATGTTTGGGTCAGATAGAAAAAACATATTTTGTTTTATCAACATAAAGGAAATTAGGGCATTTCCGACAAAAATAATCCTTTGACCCAGTATGAAGTGATTTATATTGAATAATCTTTACACCCAGTTGCATAGTGCGGACTGAAATTATTGCCGAAAAGTATAATATATGTGAAAGCAACTAAGCGACAGAGCAAAGTTGTAAATTTCATCGCCAGGTGGATACGTGGCGCTGTACAAGTAGAAAAGTTGTACATAATATTATATAAGTATACAAATACCACCTTGGCCCCTACGCAAAAAAAAAACATGATAAAACAAGTGTAAGTGTTTACAGATAACAATAATACTGACGTATTAACTTGTTGTTACAAAATATTTTCAACATAACATGCTGTGGAGACACAGATTATGTGATATGTACTGTACGTAAAACAATGTGACTGCATTGTTGCTCGCTGCAGTTCTGCTGCAACTGTTAAACTACAGCTGGTTTCAGAGACTGACGCTGATTCGTAGAAAATATATAGCTTGGGCTACATGTATCATAAATTGGACGGTGGTATGCATTATTAGACTACGTGACATTTGAAGCATCGATATAAAATATTTTTTTAGCTGTGAATCAGTTCTACCAAAATTATTTTATTTTTATATCCTGTTGTTATAAGTATTCATTATACTACTAAATTTTTTTATACGAATGTTTAATGTATTTTACTGTTACCTTACAATATGTGCTAAGTCTATTGCTGCATAGCACTGTCGAATTACAAAAAAAAAAAAAGAAAATTGTAAACTGGGTATACAACAGTAAATGTACCATGTTGTATTAAGGGACAATTTTAAACATCAGTTCAAAATGCGCCAATTGTAAGGTATCAGTTAAGTACGCTGAAAGTTTTTTATAATTGAATAATTCTATGACAATTATTTTAGTTATACAAAGTAAGTATTAATATCTACCAGATAAAGGACTAAATACAGTCGTTAGAAGTGATTCAAAGCTGAAAAATATTCGTTACATTTTTAACAATTGGCACAGAGTCTGGTGATGCATAACTTCATCCAATTTGGGTATCAGGCATTTGCTTTTAAAAAAATACTTAATTATTTACATTGTGACTGTATTAGTGATGTAAGCAATCAGCAATGTAAAAATAAATATATTTTCTTACGTACACATTGTGAAAATTTTGAGTATTGGAAGTATTTTTATGTCAATTAAATTTAATTTGGCAATCAAATTAACTTTCGCGTGTGATGTAATTTTCTCTCAAATGTTGTTCATTTGGAAAACTGGTAAGCAGAATTTATACTGCCCTGCTGTGCATCAGTAATAATGTGAAATATTATATAGTATACTGGCAGTATGATTTCATCCGAAAAATTATGTCATTTAAATAAAGTTATACTGAGCTATGCAGAAATGATTCTGTTATATTTGAACAATAACAACTCAAAAAATGGTCGGAATTTCTATTATTTTTGTTTCTAATGCAAATATATTAGGAAAAATGCTAAACTAGAGATTACAATTAAAAACACTTAATCAATTAAAATAAAACAATTTTGTAACTAACTTTTTAGACGCGGTTTGCAGATTTGCGGCTTGTGAGTAATCGCTTTTATGGTCAACGTAGGCACATTGTACCAAATGTGATTGGGCCCCGGTACAAAAAAAAACATTTTCTTAAATGCAATTTGCTTTGACAGGAAATGGGTTTTTATTTATCGCCATTGTTTGTGCTACTTACAATTTTTAAATTAAGCGTATAACAAATATAGATCACCTTGATACAAAGAAACCGATTGAAATTATCTTTTTTGATATATACTACGCAATTGTATTACACATACTGCTATTTCCAAGCGCAAATAATTATATCCGCAGTCAGTCTTCAAGAATGTAGCTTAGGCGTATACAATAAATGTCATCCAATTAAAAACTTTTTAACGATCTATGTACTACAGTCATACAAATGTGTCTTGACGAAAAATCTAATTTTATGAGGTGAGGCAGAACCACAACTGAAGAAAAACGAGGTACGAAATTGTAGGGCGAAAATGACGTCATGAAATTAAACTGGTGAAAACCCTTGTGAAACTAATTTGTAATATAATGTTTACATATTACAGCGTACAAATTTTCTCACGTGCTGCCGTATAGCACTAGTGTTCAGAATGTACCGGAAAGCCGTACACTCCGAAATGTTGAATATGTCCCACATGCTGTACATCCAATCGTGTGAGTAATACCTCATGATCCCAATCCCACTGTTTGCTGGTTATCGCGTAGTTCTTAATTAAAAGTACTTTCAAGGGTGGACTAGAAGATGGTGCACAACACCACAATACCATGGCCAACACGTTCACCTGACCTTATCACAATATGTTT
The DNA here is from genome assembly GCA_003012365.1 of Medauroidea extradentata. Lineage (NCBI taxonomy): Eukaryota > Metazoa > Arthropoda > Insecta > Phasmatodea > Phasmatidae > Medauroidea > Medauroidea extradentata. The sequence continues at coordinate 86,160 of PNEQ01012001.1, read as the reverse complement.
TTCTTGTATCGTAATACGAAATCACGTATCTAAGAATCATTAGCGCGCGAACTTAAAAAATACCCGCTGAAAAAAAAATTTCTACCAATTTTGTTATCAGATAATCACCAGCGATGTTGCAGCGTGTGAGACACTGCATTTGGCAACGCAGTCATGATTGTTTCGACGCTTGTACCACCATTTTGAACATACCAATAAAATATATCAATGATCTTTGTCTTGAACCACAATTTTGAACATACCAGTAAAACATATAAATGTTCTTGTTGTTTGTATCATCATGTTAGTTACAGATAATACGTATACTTAATACTTTTTAATGAAGTGTTTTGCCTTGGAATTTTTACTACGACATAAACCGACCACCCGCATTCTGTTTTCACAACGCTTCTGTTATCCTTCTCCAACAGCCGTCAAGGTTTAACTTACTATCACGAATACATCCTGTATACATTCACGCCCAAATTCACTTTCACACATGTGTACACATACATATTAATATACATATTTGCGTATTTGTTCTGATAAATTTCAGTTATTCCACTAAACTTGAAATACGAAGTTTTGCGACTGAGTTCATGTTACTGTAAACTCAATCTTAATAGCAATGTTAGACTAAGCATACAAATATTTTCTCTACAAATTAGCGGTACACGAATTTATCATTATTATGCAGTCCCTTATTGCAGATACCTGAAATTAGATCACGCATCATATTGACAGGAAATTTCTTCATTTCGCTGATTATCATTATAGCCTTACGGGTAGCGTTTTAATTACACATAAGATACTACAATGTAATTTCTTCAGTGTTAGAAAAATAATGTCGAACGTAAATAAGGACTGCAAGCATTGAAATTCTTCTCTACTGCATCTATCTTTCATCAAATATATTTTATCTTAAATACGTGGTTCTGCATGACAGCACGAAATGATAACTTTTCCTACAAACACACCAAGCTTCTATTTATATTCTTTAAGGATAATATATTTCACGAATAACGTACATGAATATTACGAGCATGACATCCCAGGAAAATTTCAAACTTAATTATGCCTTGACCTTCTTCATAAGCAGCCAACATCACCAACTTTACATTTGGTAGTTGGCGGCAAAATTGTTAATTAGTACGGTTATTGTGAGTTCTTTCAGTAGGATGAGTGAAAATTTATTTCTGGTGTCCAATTTTCGACCAAATCCATTATTTCACTGTTCTCATGTTATTTTCTTGTGTTATTTGCCTACATTATACATCCTGATTTCGATATTCTTAACATCCCGAAATTTTTCATGACAAAGTTTACAACTGTCCATGAATATTGGCCATAGTTGATTACTTCCTCCTTTTCTGTCTGTTAAGCTCTGGCCGTAAACCGGGGTAACTTTGTCCATTTTCGGGGTTACTTTGACCACTGAAAATGTTAGTTTTGGGGTCTTGTATTAAATAAGTAGATAAGCGGAACCTAGTATTTGAATTAATTTCTTTTGATTAACCTTTAAAACTTTATTTGGAAAACGACATAAAGACCAACATTTTGGGTGGGGCAAAGTTACCCCACGAGGTCTAAGTAAACCCGGTTTAGGCACTAGAAAAGGCAGTCCAGGTGAATCTGTTAGGGACGTGGGTAGTGCATCCACTCATTTTAAGAGGGGACAGACTTCTCTGTCTGTCAGGTGGCCTATGTACGGTGGACGAGATCCTGAGATGTGTGTCCTTAGGCGCTCTTGCTAGCCAATGCTACTCCTTCGGTAGGTATTCTGAAGCGCAGTGCAGTCACTGAGTAAGGATAGTCCTGTCTACTCTATGGTTAAATACACTGTTAGAAGATGTAGCGGTCCCAACTGCCTGTTAGCTAAAGACTGTGAGAGCCTGATCACTCCACACGCCCGTAGGAGTCGGGCGCTGGATGACCAATGGCTAAGTGCACCCATAAACAAATATAACAGTACATGTATGTAAACATATATGTGTGTATATTTATATATATATGTACACACACGATGTCCAAATATAACTGCAAAATAAGCACACCATGCAAATCCTGGGCTAGATTGAAAACGACATTTTCAGTGGCAGAATGTTGTACAATGGCATTTTACATGCAAAATGTTGCAACTTAGCAATGTAGTTTGACCCTCTTGCGCTCCACAGATATCTTATTTATCTTAGTACTACTGTTCTGACCTGCAAATTATGGGCACAGGTTCAAATTCCGAGATGTCCCAATATTGTTCTAGGTTTTTGATATAACATACCTAAAATAATACTTGGACGTGGAACGCAAGTGGGGACTATCTCCGTGCTGTTTTGCCACATTGGGCAACTAAAATGTTGCCGTATAAAATGTTTCCCCTTATATTTTCGTCTCAAAATTTACCCGTATTTCAAAGAAACAAGCATTCGTATTTGACTATGTGACACAATCTATGACACCTTCACAATACATTTTATCCAAATATTTGTAGATTTTCACGCATTTGGTAATTTTATAAAAAAAATTAAAACTTTTATGGGGTAAATTTTTGTTCCTTGCGTAAAACTTTGAGCTGTTTTCATCTTCCATTTCACTAGACAGCGGTCTGTTACAGAGTCTAGTTCTTCAGATGTTTGTCGCAACATATAATGCTGACAACTAAGTTATTAACGGCTGTATAATCATCATTGATTACACACTGGCTATGCATTCGCGGTATTAAAAAATTTAAATCACCTCATAAATAAATTGTATATTGTTATTTTATCAGAAATTACTCCTCTGTAAACAAACAGCTCAGTTGTTTCACGTAACTGTTAAAAAAAATAACATTAACTGTACACATGTAGCGGGATTATAAGATATTTTACACTTTATGTAATCCGTCTATACTTTGCAGTTCTGTCCTTAGAATAGCTATTTAATAATCAATGTGATCATAAATGTACGATGAAACTATTCTTCCATATTTTAAAGCGTAGTTGTCATAATTCATATTATCATTAGATCAAGTCATAGAAAGTCACGGATTTTCTGCAACATGTTTGTTTCACGGCAGAATCGCTCACTGAATGCCGACATCGAGCAGGGCAGAAAATACCTGGTAGAATTCACGCAGGTGAACCGGGTTGTTATGTAACAACTAAATGTTTATTTCCCTTACATGAGGAATATCTGATCGGGAATGTAACGGACGGCGTGGGAAAGAGAGACGTTAGTTACTAGCTGCTGTATAGCACCGGTGCTCCAGGAATGCGGACGGAGAATCATGTGAGAAAAACCGCTGACATCGTGGCTTGTGCGAATCGTACGTGCCACATCACGAGTTCAGCAATGGCATCCTCGCTCGTGAAACATCATGTGCAGTGTTCCAGCCCCGGCGTGCACACAGCACCGCAGTATACGAGAGCGATGAATAGATCGACCGAAAAATAGTGCAGAGGGGATCTGTATTGATTCCGACGAACTATTTATGTGCCGTTTAACTATGACGTACATGGTTCGTAAGTTCTTACACTCTTTTAAAACATAGTCTAAACTAGCTTGAAATATTACAGGGAACATCATGATCTTTGGAAGAGTTGTGCAATAGGAGGACTTGGTTGAGTTTTTTAGACATACTCCATTGCGACGTAGATTTTATTGAAAGAAAACTAAAAAGAATAGAAAAATATATGTAAGCGGAGCACTCCTTAGTCATCAGGATACAAATAAATCATAAAATCTCATAAATAGAACGGGTAAAATAAAATAAGGACAACAAATGAGAAAATGAGAGATAAAACCTGACACCACCAAGCTTGTGCTGTCTGACTTTATGGTCTGGTTTTTCTCTCCTATTTTATTATTTTGCTATCCTTGTTTTATTAGGCCTGATTCCATTAGTGGAATTTTATCTAGTGTATGAATCCTGTTGACTAAAGTATATTCTGCTTTTTATGTTTCTCTATTGTCGTTAGCATCCTTTGTCACATATTTACATTGCAATGGCGTGTGTTCAAAAAAACTTAATCCAGTGAATATCATTGGTTGTAGACAAGATAGAAAACAGAAATTTTCAACACAAGACAATATCACAGGATACAGAGATTATATACACAATTTGTAACCAATTGACACTGACCAAACATAATTTCGTTATTTACTAAACTACAACACCAAAGGTAATATTCACATATTACCTTGCTCATCTCACAAATTAACGAGGTTAAATAAATTTAACTAAAACAAAAACCATATCAACCACAGCAAAAACAAAGAAAGCCAACACAAAAGTGTTTCACGGTGTTATGTACATGAATAGTTTGTTTTCATATTGTCAATTTTCTTTTCGATCTCGTGAAACAGTAATTGTTCAAAGTTAACAATGCTGTTTGACAGTATTTAGATTTCATAGCCAAATGATTCTTGTTAAATATGAATTAACTGATAATGGGGTTTAAATGTCATAATTTCTGCATACCTTATTGACATATATGGAAATGTAATTGCCTATTTTAAATTGATGATTACCTAGCTGTCATTTGTGACAGCATTCATCGAGGACGACATGGCAAGGGATTGTAAGATATAAAGCACTGAAATCAGTTTATATCATCTTTGAAATATTTTGGCAATAAGTTAGTATGAATGACTGAAACGTTTTTATGGACCAACGCTTTTGTGGGCGAATGCTGCTAAATAGCAAGAAAAAAAAAACGCATGCCAGGATTAACAGTTGTCAATATACATATTTATAACGCGTACACAATTCCGTGAACGGATAAAGTCTTATACATATAGACAATACTAAAAATGAAATTCAAATTTTTGAAATGTTGTGGACATAAGCCACTACAGTACTATGTCGTCTCAGAATATTTACTATATGTTTTCTGAAACAACATAGAATTACACTGGCATATGTACACAATATTTCTCCAAATAGTTGGTCTTCAACGTAAGAAACATTCAAAGGCATGTTCACAGGACTTTTTTCAGAAATAATCATTAACCTTGTATCTAGAAATACGTCGCAGACATAGTAAATAAATTAAGAACAATAAAACCTAAAAAATAGGTGTATAAAACAGACCAAAAATTTACGAGAAAATGATGACAACACAAATATCCCACGATTCGAATGGATGTGAACAGACGACATATTGAAAAAAAAGTAACAGGCTTCCTTTTTCAACAACAGATATAAAATTTCGAAAACTGATACATCGTCCCTTGTGTGCCATAACCACGAATGTGCATTTTACAAGTATTGAGAAAAATCGATTTTAAACCTTAAAATCTCTATAAAATTAGGGATTGTAAAATATTAATGTTGTGTGTTGTTGTGTGCCTTATAGTGGCAGAAATTTAACAAATGAAAAGGCTACAGTTCCTTAAATGTAATTTAATGCCTCCTCTCCCGTCAATTAAGTATAAATTATTTAAAAATTCGACACATTTGTGATTTTGGCACATCGAAACCAATAAAAGGGCACATATATATAATTTGCATAAATTTATGTGTATATAACTGATTTATCTAAACTTCTAAATACTATTAAATTATAAATACCAGCAAAGGTTGCTACTACAATATTATAGTTGGAAAGCAAACATTTATTTGTAGATCTTATGCATTCTTCTACAGTGTTCTAAAACATTATTAATACAACATTTCAGTACCACTTAGTAATTGAGTTTGAAAATTGACAAATGAACATTTAGCGGTAAATCTAGTAGATTTTTCTTACGGGTACCCGGAAATTTTAGTAACATATCTTAAAAGACAGTATCAATCCACAATACATGTTAGAAAATGGATAAACAGAACATTTAGTGGTAAGGTTAAGTTAGTGCATCTTCCGACTCGTCATTGAATGGTTCTGGCAGTGCATAACGAACACCTTCATCACTCTTCAATGCATGACAACATTTATGATATTCTCTTGAAATTACCAACTTGTCACGCATACTACACGAGAATTTGTACTTGGGTGCAGAGATTGAGAATTGATTGCTGTTTTCCTTTGAGACTCCTTGTGTTGTTGAAGGTCATCCTTTTTCCATCTTTATTTGCACTTCCGTTGAAGTCTGTTTTATAGTATAGTGATTGAGACTTGGCTTTTTCGTAGTGTAGCCAGCAAATGAATATCATGGGAATGTTCGTAATTCTTTTTCTGTGATTTATTAGTTTGCTATGTTGGGCATACTAATAATTTTCTCTGATAATATCAGTACGAGTTTACATTCGCTTCGACGTTAAAGAAGTTATAGATACTAAACATCCGTTAAACTGCTAACTTCCTTAAAACAACGATAATTTTTTTTTCGCTAGCATATTACATAAATGGAGTGTGTATCTCTCAGACATTAAACTTTTACCAATTAAACAAGATATTCAAACAACCGCAAACTAAGGAACATTTTCCCCTTCCAGTCCAAAACTTAGATGTATCCGAAGACGGGATGACATATTTCAGAAAAAAAAATTATTTTTGCTGCATAATTTTAGTAAATTCCGACTACTGCCGTAAAAAAGAATAAATGGTATAAAACTAAGAAATAGTAAGGAACTAAATATTGCGCAGTAGTATTTTTGTCGATAGTCGTTCGTGGCAATGCGTTACAAAATAATATTTTAAAAGATAGAGAAGTATATAGCGAATTGGCACACAAACGTAAAATATTTCAGTCCGAAGGAAACGGCCTTTTTGAACGTAACTTGATATCTGTCTTGTGGGATTTGACCTGGCGACCTGGCGACCACTCTGTCAATTTGTAAACAACACTAGTTTAGTTAAAGAATTTATTATTTATTTATTAATTACGTACGTCTATATTAATGAATTTGGAGTTCTCTACGTGTGTATCACTAAAGTAAGTAAACCAGACACGTTTGAAAATGTGACGAAATAGCACCAGACAACTGTTTCGATTAAAAGTAAAGTAAAACATACTGACGCATTTTGATCTCGTTGCCAATTTTATTGGTCCATGTGTCATATATATGTTTAGAATTATGTTTTGAATAAAAATTTAACAAACTTGTAATCAGCAACACTCAAATAAGAATTTTAAATGTTGCAATTACTACGTTATAACAAAATTTTTGCATACTCCGAGACATTTTCCCGATATAATCATTTTTATGTCTTTATTATAGCGATCGTTAGCTACCCCTGTGTAGCCAAGTTTCAGATCGTTAAGCTTAAGTGCAAGGAAACGTTTCCTGCTTTAGTTTCTTGAGGCCCGAGGTGGCCGAATGGTCAGAAGGCGATCCGGGTTCGATTCCTGGTGGATTTTCGCATGCGGGGATCGTGCCGGACGATGCCGTTGGTCGGCGGGTTTTCTCGGGGATCTCCAGTTTCCCCCCGCCATTTCATTCCGGCGCTGCTCCATACTCACCTCATGTCACCCTTATCCAACGCTGAATACCTCGATGCTAAGCGCTGATCAATAATCTCTCACTCACTCACTTACGTTTATTCGACTGCGTTCCCCTTCATGATTCTAATGTACCATGAACATAGCGAGGTGGCGCAGCGGTAACACGTTGGACTCGCATTCTGGAGGACTCGGGTTCGATCCCCATCTCCGGCCATCATAATTTGGGTTTTCCATGGTTTCCCGAAGTCGGTCTGTGCGAATGCTGCGATAGTTCCTGTACGGAACTCGTAGCCGACTCCTCTCACAACCCCTGTCATTGTACCAAATTGGTGTGTTACCATCTCTAATGACCTCGCTGTTCACGAGAAGTTAAGCCCGCTTACCTTACTTCTCTGGAGGAGTCTACGTCCTAACAAGTCCCGTAAACTACTGCAGCAGCTGTAAACCACCCATCATGTATATCCCCGGCAGTTTCTGGTAATATTTTCGTATGTTGCTTCCTTCGCTTCCTCCTCCTGCACCATGCCCGAGGTCTCATTTTCCCCTACTGTATAGGAGGATCCCACCCACCGAGTGTAAATATCTTACATACTAAAAACATTTGGTAATATTTACAAAGATATTCATTGTAATTTTACAAATCCTTGTTAAAGTACAAAGATTTTCTTTGTAATATCATTAGTTTATAAAAATATAAAGGTAAACTTTGTAATACTACGAAGGAATTCTTTGTACCTCCTATACCGACAGTTCTATCACTGTAATTCTTTTGTAAAATATGACGAGGCACTTTTTTGTAGCTGTACAAACTTTTGTAAGCGTTGAAAAATGTTCCCTGTAAAATTATTAGTTTATAATATTAAAAGGATTTTGTTTGCAAAAAAAATTAAAAATTGAGATCTAGGCCTACCAAAATCCTTGGTTAGCCGAAAATTACTTATAAAAAGATTACCTCCACTGGAAAGCATTTTTCTGGAAGAAACTGAATGTTTATATTAATAGCGTGCTTTAAAATAAATTATTATTACTGAACTGTGCATTGAATGTATATAAATAAATAAAGACTAAGCAGTACAGATGTCACAGTGATCTAGGAGTAAGATGCGTAGATTCTAAAAGTTATTTGGTAAATAATTTCTGTGTTGTTTATAAAGTGCGATGTGTTGTGTGGAAACAAGACTAGGAACACAGTTCGTGTACGCGCATTATATTCACGGGGAATTGTCATGGATCTGCGGAGCTTCGAATACAGTTGTAGAGCACGCTAGCTTGCAGCCACAGAAGCGAACGTGGGACAGTCGTAAAACAAGATCATATGCTATCGAGGAATTTAATTAATAGTTTCGCTAATGCTCATAAATCACTGACGTCGGAGATATGCTGAAAACACAATAGCGCCACTTACCCAACGAGAAGGGCGCGACGCGACACGAAAATTTCCGTTATTGCGAATACTTGCTTGGCTGTCGTGCAACAAATTATGTGTGTGTTTGTGTGCGTTGATAGTTCCCAAACTGCTAAAATAAGTTTGATGTATTTCTAAGAAACACTGTTTTAAAGTAAGAAGTACAAAGAAAATATTTGAGAGTAAATATATATATATATATAATTTGTGTCTTAAAAATCTTCGAAATGCATGACTAAGGTAAAACATAGAAAAAAACAGCTCGATTCAACAACAGCGAATTACAATATTGTTAACAAGTTTGAGCAAAAACGTTTTATGTGGGCAATTCCCATGAGATATTTTTGGGATAGAAGTCTTATAATTAGAAATAAAAGAGTTGAATTCAGTGCTGGATTTAATAGCTCACAAATCTATGAAATACACAAAACAGCAATCAACTATAACTCTCACAACACAATTAGTTATGCACACAATTAGCACTGTGCCACAGAATGTTAATAACTTTGACAATTAAAGCACAAGAATATTTACCATAACTCAGTTAAAGACTACAAAAATCACAATAAAAATTCAGACATATATCCAATCAACAGTCTCTCAAATAGTGACAATGTACAACTTTAACAGTCCTAAGGGAGGATGGCTTACCATGAACAGCGCAGCACCCAGAGTGCACCACTGTCTTCACTCTTGAGGCCTTCGGTTCGACTCCCGTCACGCACCTCCTTCACCTATCGACCCGCAGCAGAAGTCCTCTTGTCTCACCAAGTACTGCTCCGAAGGTATGGGCCTGTAGCCTTGCAGTAGACTCCGACGTCACCAAGATGTCTTCCTGACATCACCAAGATGTCCTCACCAGCCTCTCTGCACAAGTCTAGCACCTCCTCCGAGCAGGACCAATAGCGAACTCTCGAAGCACTCCTTCTTTTGAATCACCAGGTAGACAGTCTCCTCAAGTAGCCAGTTACTGACCTCCTCGACACAACACCGTCAGTGTGGTTCTCCACAGCTCACCACCTCTGCAGCTCTCCAACACAACACCACAAGTGTTGTTCATTCTCCCTGCAGTTCGCTGGCGTCACATCGCCTCGACGCAGCCGAACACCGCCGCCATGTTGCCATTCTCGAGACGCTACACCTCGTCAGATCAGTCGCACCGACACACAACACCTTAGTGTTGTCTGTCCCTTCTGCAGGGCGCTGATGTTACTCAGCCTCGACACTGACCACCGCCACCGTGTTGCCATCCTCGAGACGCCACACCTCGTCATCTCCGCCGATGTTACATCAGCCTGTACACCGTCATGATACCACCCCCAAGACGCTGGGTCCTCGTCATCTCTGCGCCGCCATCAGTGTCTCCTCGCGGCTCGTCACTTCTCACGATGCCCACCGCCGCCCCAGTGGCAATACCGTCCCTAAGGGCGCTGCCTCCCCCACCTCTCGGTTCTCACATCATATCCCTTGACTACAAACTCAAACCGATCCTCTTCAAACTTCAAACTTCATACTGACTGCACAACACTAGACTCTTCAAGACTCACTGCAAGACTAAGACTAACTCGTTAAGACTCCACAAGACTGACTCATATTGCGCAGTTCCATGGCTTGTATACGGCCCCTATAGTGATGTCAATCGCTGATGAAACATAGTGACCTGTGGTCTAAAAATAGACATTACCTCAGTCGTGCTTGTTGGTAGTCACGTATTCGCACTGGCGTCATCGGGGAATCCCAATGACGTCTCTCAGGAGTTGCTACACAGTTGCGAAAACCCATGACATCTTTGGTTGACTCACCGAGCTGTCCACCTAGCATGATGTAATGTGCCTGCTGCCAGGCCAACACGGAACAATATTAACAGAGAAATACATATAAAATTGCGCTGTATATCTAATATAGTCATAACCATAATCATCGAATTTCCTGTAGTGTTTTTTTTTTATCAAAGCTAATAACACAACAACTAAGCAAATATTATGTGAAAGTTCACTGTTGACAATCAAGCTGAAATGTTACTACGAAACAACAGGGATCATAAAAAAAACTAAGTTAAATGAAAACACAGGTAAGTACTTCTTTGTTTTGTAAGTTTCAAATTGGTTATTATGTCACTCTTATATTTGTTTTGAAATTATAATACCTACCACAAGTGTTTCCATGTAAATATTTTTTTTTAATGTTGAAGTCTAAAATAAATACCTGACATGCTAGCCTTTCTAAAAAAATATATTGTCAAAATAATAAATACTGCATGAAAATTATCTTCCAGAATTACTATAAAGTCTTAAGTAAGGTGGAACTGTTTTTAATAAATATCCTACATTTATTTGCTATCACATTCAATTGTAAACGAGTGCCGCATACAAATAATAATTTCGACAATTAACTGTAACAGGATTTCCTTACTATGAATGCGCAATCATATTTGTAAAGAAACACTCAAGCATTGGCTTAACTAATGTGTGGGAATCAGCGTAACCGAGCTCGGTCGTGGAATGCTTTTGCAGGCAAGAAACAACAGAAAGACGCCATACAACAAGCAACGTGACACTGACGTGAAACTCCACAGAGACAACAATACGGGTCGCGACAGATGACACAGATGAGCTCAGCATCGGGCGAGAAGTAATCCCAACAATGTGGCGGCAGCAGCTGACAGGAGAACATATTGAGGGCCAGAGACGGCAACAACAGGCGCGACATGTCGCCACTCCACAGAACAAGTGTGTAGAAAAATATCAGGACGGCTGTCTGTCGGAACTGTGCAATGTCACGTGTTCGCCATGCACTCTAGCTGGGACGGGATCATGGGCGGGATTTCAGAATTTTGATTGAGGAGGCAATAAAAATACACCAATCCAGCTAATTAAAAAGCAGGGGTGCCCGGGGATCTACCCCCCAAAAAATTCGGATTGTGAAAACATGAGCTAACTAAGCAGTTATCGGCCAAGTAATAGCAAAAGTTACTACAGCATAAAAGATATTTATAACCTCCAAGAAAAAATTATTGTCTCAAAAGTGTAAATAGCACGAATTTTTTTCTCTCTCTCATAAATACTGAGGGTGATAAGTTCACCCCTTTGCCCCACAACACTGAATCTCGCCAATGGACGGGATGGTAGATGCATTGTCAGATTTACTTCGTAGGAACTTTCCTTCCCAAACAGGACATTAACTGCTAGTTCATGATGATGATTTTTCAGTCAGGGGTAAACCCTGCGGCAACTAGGCAAACTAATACTACAGTGATTCGCCAATACTGCCTTCCGCTGAATGTGGATGAGGGGTCAACACAGCCCTGAATCCAATAAGGCAACTGTAAATCTTCCTCCCGACCGGGAATCGAACCTAGGCTCCTTGGTCCACCAGTCAGGTGCGTTAACACCACAGAGTCAAGCGATTGGACGTAAAGCACACACAAGAAACTCTCACCAGACACACACACGTGTACATATAAACATACGCACACGCTATCCCACACAGACACACTATATCCAGAAACAATCGCGTAATATATACATTACGCGTATCTTGGTCTGAGTCTGAATCGGAGGCAAAAAATTTTCTGGTAAAATGTTATACGACGACATTGTATGTGCAAAATGTGGTAACAAAGCACTGTAGTCAGTCCTCTCTTCCGCTCCACATACTTATCTTACCACTACTATTCTGACCTGCATATTATGAATGTTGGTTAGAATCCCTAGCAGTTCAAACATGATTTTATGTTTACATCAAATAATATACATAAAATAATACCTGGACATGGAGCGTCCATGCAGTGTTGCCACGTCTCCAATTAGGCCCACGATAATCGTGGTGTGCTTATTGTGCGTTTGTTTCTGGACATCCTGTATATCATTTCAACGTTGGCAATTGTACACTGATTATGATTGCTGTGTTTTCCAGATCTGATGGTAATAAGGAGTCTAGTGTGTGAGATGGTGTGTAGCAATTGTTTGGAGAATATTTATTATAGTTTCGTTCGAGCTTTTGTGGGCTGCTATGTGGACTCAGAAGTTATCTGGGCATACCTAATATTTTCTGAGACATTCCATTGGTTAAAATACGTAACACAAGTAGTACTGAATAGGCAAGTATAAAGAAATGTCATAAACCAAGCTTGGAAGAATTACGATATTTGAATTAAAATCTTCGGGAATAGTTTTAAAAGGAAGAAAACTGAACTGAAGATAAACAATTTATTTGATTCTATTCCCTAGCACTATTTTAGTAATTACCTTGTTACCTACTCCAAGTAATTAATTAGAGTATACTACTAATGTAAATATTTAGTTAGAAACGTGTTTTTGTAGTCTTGAATATATAATTTGATGAAATTTGTATTAAGTTTGTATTGCACCATGATAATGCACAGTTTATTATGGTAGAGTACATAAGAACTCCGCTCCACATACCACTGGGGAATGTCTAATTCAGTTACGTTTGTAGCAAAATCCGTGATACTACAGGATGTCGATAAACAAACGCATAATAAACTCACCGCGCGAATCCTGGACTAAATTGAAGACGAAAATGTTAGTGGCAAAATGTTGTATGATGACATTTTATGTGCACAACATGGCAACACAGCACTGCAGTTAGTCCCCTCTTGCGCTCCCACTACTGTTCTGACCTGCACATTATGAGTACAGTTTAAAATCCCGAGCAGTATAAACATGATCCTATGTTTACGTGACTTTACGTGCATGAAACAATACCTGATAGTGGAGCGCAAGGGAGGACTATCTCCGTGCAATGTTGCCACATTGCACACTTAAAATGTCGCTGTACAACATTGTGCCACTAACATTTTTATATCCAAGTTAGCCTAGGATTCGCGTGGTGTGCTTGAAATCCTTTCTTTCCTGGACATTCTGTACATTTCATGTGATGGCGGTCCAATATGCCAATTAAAATTACATATGTGTGTACGAAAAAAAATTCCGTTTTCAAAGTCACAGTTTGTGAACATACTAAGGCAGCTACATATATTGGTTGAGCAAGTTTAGAGCTCGTGAACTAATTAAAACGTTAATAAAACCAATTACACCGACGCATTTCATTAAAATAAACGACGTCTTACAAAGATCTGCGTCAGCGATGATTTCATGTTCACTCATAAAACTAAGTTAGTTTAGAGTAAAATCTAACTTGTCAAACTGGCAAACCTTATTTAGCTTTCACTTCTTATATTTTCGCCTCTCCTAGAGCGAACTACATTTAGGATGTCGACGGATATTTCTCCTGAATCCTATCTTCACGGGAAAAACCTACCACGTCCATCTTCGGCGTAAGGGAGATATAACGAGAAGGGGCGATTCAAATTAATAGTGCAACAATTAAAATTTGGATGTGGAGTGCAAGAAGGAGTCAATGAACTTCGGTGCATAGGGATTGCAGTTCCCAGAACATGCATACTCACAAAGGAAGGAACCCAGAAACAAGTTAAGACTTTAATTTAAAAAAAACACCCGACTCACAGGATACTAAACTTCGAATCGATCAGACGTGTATAATTTCTCACGTTTACTTAACAAAAAAAAAAAAAAAAAAAAAAAAACTAGAAAAGCGCTGGAGATTTTTAAGCGGCTGAACATAGTTCCTTGAATCATAAAATTCGACATAATCAAGGGTTAATAATTGCTTAAACAGGGATCTGAACTGAAACGGAAAGTATTTTTACAAAAATTAATTTTAAGTTCAAACGGATACAAAAGACCAAAACCAGAAAAATCGCAGTTAGTCCCCTTTTGCGGTCCACAGATGTATTACTTACCTTACTACTACTTTTCTGACCTGCATATTATGAAACCAGGTTCAAATCCCGAGAAGTCCCAACATAATTAACGTTTACTTGACGTAACATAAATTAAATATTCGCTGGACTTGCAGTGCAAGCAAGGACTTCCTCCGTGCAGCGTTGCTTCATTCTACATGTAAAAAATGTCATCGTACAAATTTTGCCACATATATTTTCGTCTCCAATTTAGCCCAGGATTCGCGTTTTGTGCTTACTATGCGTTTGTTTCTGGACAGCCCTTATGTATGTATTAATGTATGTATGCATGTATCAATGTATGTATGAATGTATCAATGTATGTATGTATCAATGTATGTATGAATGTATCAATGTATGTATGTATCAATGTATGTATGAATGTATCAATGTATGTATGTATCAATGTATGTATGAATGTATCAATGTATGCATGTATCAATGTATGTATGAATGTATCAATGTATGTATGAATGTATCAATGTATGTATGTATGTATGTATCAATGTATGTATGAATGTATCAATGTATGTATCAATGTATGTATGAATGTATTAATGTATGTATGAATGTATCAATGCATGTATGTATGAATCAATGTATGTATGTACGAATGTATCAATGTATGTATGTATGTGTTTATGCATGTATGTATATACGTATGTATGTATATATATATATATATATATATATATATATATATATATATATATATATATATATATATATATATATATATATATATACACACA
>PNEQ01012001.1:0-70774 GCA_003012365.1 Medauroidea extradentata | reverse complement strand
TTCACTTCTGTAGAGCTCATACTCCAAAAAATTCTTAAATTTAATTTTGGAAATTTGTACAAGTTTCATTAAGTTTAATCCTGAAGCAAATAGTACTTCGATACCACGATTGGTTCTATAGATACGGGTGAATAATCAAAACACGTTTCATGACTATTCACTACCTTAGGGGTTAAATTTTGTAAAATCTTGAAATTGTGTCTTAGACACTTGCAACTAACGAAGTGAAAATCATAGCGAACATCCTTTGAGTTGGAGAGCTACATAGACGTGTCTAACTAACACTTTCTCCTCTTTTGGTTTAGATTTTGAAAAAGTCCTTAAATTATTTTTTTTATATTTACGTAGGCCTAAACATCATTTAAAAGTAATAATATTCAATATGTTGGAACGTTTGACAGATATCGAGGGTTAATTGAAAACACATTTCACTTCTTTCACCCCCTCAGGGGTCGAATTCCGAAAAATCCCTTCTTTCACTTGCCGTTGCCGTCAGGGCAACATTCACGTTCGTAGGTAAAGCGGTTTGGGCTACGTTTTGATATGACAGTCAGTCATTCAGTATTCTCTTTTATGTATATAGAGACCAGCTGTCCGCCCGTCGCTTCGTTCACGTGCAATAATAGCGCATTAAGCCGTGGTCGGCAGTATTCTTTCATACAATAACAATACACAGGCCCGCGAGCACAAAGTTTGTACCACATTACGTTTTGGCCGAACTGAAAAATGTAACTTCGTACATTTCACTTCTCTATGGTCACGCTTGCTCATCGACCGTCTGTCGTTTACAAACTAATTTTTCCCCGAGGTAAATAGTTTACTTAATGCAGTAGAGATATATGGTGTAATGTTTTATATATTACGTAAGCATTATCCAAAACAAACAACTCGCTTTTTTATTTGGATGGATAAATATCATGGGTTAAAGGCGTTGGTCCCGTAAAATTTCATTTTTTTGTATTTGTGCCAAACAACTTTCAACTTTTGCACATCAGATAACACGTGATTTCCCCAAATAAAAAAAAAAATAGGCCCAATAGTTTTTGCAAAATCTCTCATCGAAGTCACGAAATGGCCAATACGGTGCAGCCAAAATCAAAAAAAGTAATTAACTAATGTATTCAAAATTACGCGAACTGAAAGTAAATGTATAAATTTATTTCATGACTTGTTTCACAGAAGTTAGTTTTCAATATTTCAGTAGAGCCGAAAGTCAAAGTTATGCTAAATTTTACTCATATTCATCAATTTAAAAAAAAAATACAAAAATATATCACTTTGTGTTTACAAAAGTGTCTTGAAGTAGTTCACATCATCAAGTATCGATATGAATTATCAAGTTTCTGCAAGTTAAATATTTTTTATTATTTTGGCTACATCGCAACTGCCGTTTTGTGACTTTGATAGGTGATTATGCTAAAACTACGGGCCCTAATTTATTTTATTTGGACTAAGGACATGTTATTCGATGTGTAAAAGTTGAACAGTGTTGGGCACAAATATAAAATTTTGAATTTTTACGGGTCCAACGTCCTTAATGAACACAAAGTCTACGTCTCTTCACCCCTTTAGGTGTCAGATTTCTGAAAATCTTAACTCTCATTTTAGACATTTTTTATTTGATTTAGATATAAAACGGAAGTAAAAATCAGGAACCATGAACGTAACCTATTCGGTTCGTGGTATACAAACTGTTAATTAAAAACACATTTATCTCCTTTACACGTAATTTTTCTGTTATCATACCAACGTGAATAGCAGCTCTTAACAATTACGCGTTTAATCGCAACCGATGAATCATCTAAAACATATTTATATCACTTATATTTATTACCTTACGCATCCAATTTTCCTGTTGTCTTTTGTTATAGAAAAATATAAATATATCCAATTGAAGTGAAAGTCTCGATGATAGCCAGTTTGCATTCAGCTTAACAGATGATTATTTTAAAACAAATTTGTCTCCTTTTCACTATTCATTGGTCAAATATCTTAACTTTCTTAAATTTTATAATTTTTTTACGTGATCATTTTGGAATTTTTGTGAGAAAAGCCACTTTTTTTATCTTGAATGGTTCTATAGATATCGTGAGTTAATTTTAAATACATGTCACATTTATTTGTTTATTTTCTCAGTTTCTTAAGGGTCAAATATACACAAATCTCTTATTAAAACTTGCCTACTCCCTCAGGAGGCCCCCGCTTTAATTTGGCATTAATTCCTAGTGGTTTGTTTTGTGGCTTGATATATTAATCAGTCAGCCAGACAGTAAATAATTTTGTGTGTACAGATATGGCATAATTTAAATATAATTTGTGAGTCATTTGACAAATCCGTTTTATTTCAGTTAAATCTACACAATATTCTTAAAATATAACGTTCCATAACATAGGCCAGGAAAATAAGTGTAGAAAAAAGATTAAGTTTGCAGTAAAATAAATATATTAATGATAGATAAGCTTGAAACGATTTAATCGTTCAAGAGTGAGAGATTTTTGCTCAACTCTTAACATCGAAGTCTTTATCGCTGGTGAGGGGTGAAATGAGGAGAATATGGAGCAGCAACGGAATGAAAGGGCGGGGAAACGGGAGATCGTCGAGAAAACCCGCCGACAACGGCATCGTCCGGCGCGATTCCCACATACGATAATCCAGGGATCGAACCCGGATCGCCTTGGTGGGACCACTCGACCAGCGCGGCCTCGCTCAAGCTGACCTCAGGTATAAATATTGTGAGTTTTCCCAATTTTCGAGAAAAGCTTCATATGTAGTATTGAAAAAAAATTAAAGCTTAGTACTTTCGTCAGATTTCGGTAGATATCTCAAAAATTAAGCTTTTAATCTAAAAAGACACAATTAGAACAAACGTAGAGCATTAAATTCTGCTACCTTTCAGTGGTTCAAATGGAATGACATATAAAAATGTGTACGTTTTCAAAGTAAATCAACATATCAATGTCAACAAATATAACTCCCATTTAAAATTACGTACAAAATCAGAACTCATAGAATAATATCTGTTAAGCAAATAGACCGGTAACTAGTTCAAAAATATCGTGTTGTCAGATACATTTTCTATTTTAATCATGTATAAAAGTTCTACAAATCGATTTTTTAAGAAAAAATATTTACGCTCTGGTCCGATTGGGATGCTGAAGTAAAACATAAAACACATTATAATTAATTATTTCTTTATGTTTAGGCTGTCAAAAATTTCCATATTTATTTTGGTATTTAGTCGCGTATTTTCCTGTGTTAATGTACGTACACACTATTAGCCCAGGCATTTTAGGCTGTAACATGTAAAAAAGTATTGTAATTCTGAAAAATTGGTACACAAGCACTTGTTACTGTATAGAACAACATACTAAAAGTCCCAAGTCTTCCTAAGCCAGCTTCATTGTTTTTTTTTCTTGCAAAATGGCCTTAGTACCATGATATATTCACAAATTAAAAATACATTTAATAAAACTTAAAAAAAAAACATTGTAATTATGAAAATTGGTACACAAGCACTTTTTATTGTACAGAAGAACATACTAAAAGTCCCAAGTCTTCCTAAGCCGGCTTCATTGTTTTTTCTTGCAAAATTGTCATTAGTACCATGTTATATTCACAAAATAAAAATATATTTTACTAAACTTTAAAAAAATATTTTAACAATGGAAAATGGAACACATGGACAGAAAAAAATACTAATAGGTGATGTAGACACGCGGATTAAAGAAATTTCATAACTTGTAGAAACAATATCTTCATGCCACATTTTTTTAGATAACAAAATGTTTGAAGGTAAATCGTAGTACATTACACATTGCTAACATGTAAAGCTGCAGGTCATGTGTAACATTGACAATGATGGAGACGAGGGGTTCATCGTAAACATTTTCGTAGGTTTATCCTTTGTAGCACTTATATTCAATCTGGATCATCAACAGTATCTACGTCAAGTTCAGGGTTCGGTACATTGTAATAACCTCTGCCCCTACAGTGGGCACACATTATGGAGCAACTTAGACCAGCATTACGGCAAGAGCAGTTCATAGCACAATCTACCTTACAAGCACAGGAAATAAGTTGTAACAAGTTGTTTGGTGCAGGAGGCATATCAGATGCAGCTTAGTAAGTTGCCTCTTTATCCATGCAGCCACAGGATGCGACACAATCTCAGCTTTTTTTGGCAAGGAAAAAAATAAAGCACAGAAACTGCTTGACAAACCCAATGTTCAAAACATCGTAGAAGTTTTCAACAACCCTTCAGCAGACAAAGGACAAATCACAACAGCTAGTGAACAGTTCCTTATCCAACTGTACACTAATAAAAATTACACGACCTTGGATGAACTCCGTGGTCGTATGTTTGCTCGTTCTCTTGCGAGGCAGGCAGTCACTGTGTCATTTGAACTTGCAGGTCTTCCGCCTACTAAGTGCAGCTAGCCAGCAGCACAGCTTCAGAACATATCTACAAGTAAGTTGTAGTGAAATTAGAAGAATATTCTTAACCTTGATTTATAACAGTGCTGTAACTAAATTTTCTATTTTATTCTGCAGGTTCAAGAATGGCTTGATAACCCACTTTGTCCAACCGATTGGGGATGGACGGTGTTAGGTCAATCACTGATGCCAGTTGCATCTGATATGCCTCCTGCACCAAACAACTTGTTACAACTTATTTCCTGTGCTTGTAAGGTAGATTGTGCTATAAACTGCTTTTGCCGTAATGCTGGTCTAAGTTGCTCCATAATGTGTGCCCACTGTAGGGGCAGAGGTTATTACAATGTACCGAACCCTGAACTTGATGTAGATACTGTGGATGATCCAGATAGAATATAAGTGCTACAAAGGATAAACCTACGAAAAAATTTACGATGAACCCCTCATATTCATCATTGTCAATGTTACATGTGACCTGCAGCTTTACATGTTAGCAATGTGTAATATACTACGATTTAACTACAACCATTTTGTCATCTAAAAAAATGTGGCGTGAAGATATTGTTTTTACAAGTTATGAAATTTCTTTAATCCACGTGTTTACGTCACCTATTAGTATGTTGTTCTGTACACTAAAAAGTGCTTCTGGACCAATTTTCACAACTACAATGTTTTTTTTAGTTTAATAAAATGTATTTTCAATTTGTGAATTTAACAAGGTACTTATAATTTTTGCAAGAAAAAAACAACGAAGCCGGCTTAGGAAGACTTGGGACTTTGAGTATGTTCTTCTGTACACTAAAAAGTGCTTGTGTACCAATTTTCATAATTACAATGTTTTATTTTTAAGTTTACTAAAATGTATTTTCAATTTGTGAATATAACCTGGTACTTATAACATTTTTGCAAGAAAAAAACAACGAAGCCGGCCTAGGAAGACTTATGACTTTTAGTATGTTGTTTAGTATACTGGATAGAACACACACACCTAATTTCAAATTTACAATATTTTTTACATGTTTTCATAAAATTTTGCTTAAAACGCCTGGGCCATATCAAAATTAGGCTCTACTCAATTGTTCTTACGTATGGATAAGCAAATATATGTTTTCACCTGCGTTAATTAAGAAAATAAAAAATTACCAATATGAATATTGGGTTTAAAACTGTTATAACTTTATCAATGTAATTAAGTATGTTTTAAATAATACAGTATAGGTATACTACGTATTTGTAGTTATTAACTTTTAATTTCTTGTTTTGTTCTAACACACGACCAACAGTTATACACTTCGAAGTAACAAACGATCTCTAATGCATTGCATTCGTAATATACATACACAATGTTTGCTTATAAAATATTCATATTAGTTGGGTACACTGTGCTTATAAATAATTGATGGCAGTTCTTAAAAAGTATAGGTAAAATAGGTCATATCAACATTGAACTGACAGAAAACATTCAGCAACATTTTGTCAATAACTTAATAAAGTTTTTAATTGCGTTGTATAGTGCAACATGATTCTCATAGGTCTAGATATGTTAAAATAAATTTGCAACTGTTTATTTAAACAAATAAATATAAATAAAAGATTTGAAACAAGGCATTTATGCCTTCAAAGAAACGCATATAGGACATCATATGAAACATTCTTTGAATGTTGTTTTTAAGCCGGTTTAAAACTTGTTTCTCATGACTTGTCACTTAAGCTATTCCTAAGCACTTATCACTCACGTAAGTTAAGAATTTTCTGAATAAACGTATGTCTGCCTACGTTCTGCACGCCCTTCGGTGGCCTAGGCATTTGGATTTTTTAAGAACGTTAGGTAGATTCCAGCAAATTATTTTATATTCACGCGAAATTTTAATCAATAACTAAAAGCGGCAAACAGTATATTTTCAAAATTAAAAACATTTTTGGTTATGTATTGTTTTTTTTTATAATTAGCTACCAACATCAAAACTTTGACGAATTTTTGTAGCCATTTTAAGATAAATTAAAACTCTGTTTTACACTGTAACTAATATTTCTGAATCGTTGGTAGTTCGCAGATATATCTATGATTTCTCAACGAAAAGTATTTTTGCCTTTTAAAAATGTCATATATAACAAAACATGTTAATAATATCCATTTTCATTGTGTGTTTAAACTTTGGAAAGTAGTGTTTTGTTGTAACCAAGTTCCAGTTCGATAAGTTATTTTGTTTATTAAAAATACCTTCACAAAAACAGCGAAATCAAGCTTTTGAAAGCTTATTATACTAAAAATTTGCAGCCAAAATGTATCATACGTTTGGAATGTTGTACCACTTTTTGTATTTACTTATTTACTACAATATCACAAAATATAAAATAATAGCTACATGGTATTCAACGTTCCAGAGGGGAAAAATCATAATTTTGTATTTGTATGAAACAGTGTTAGTTTTGTTGACGTTACTCGGGAGTACATTATACTCTTATTTAAAAAAAAGTTATCCAATTTTCGCATAACGGCATTTCAAAGTAAAAATTTGCGTGTTTTCAGTCCATACGTCCATCGAAAGTCAATCAACCTAATGAATCAAAGTAATTCACAGTGAAAGAACACGTCAAAGACTAGGGCTTTAAGCATAAAAAAACCCTAATTCTAATGATTTTTGAATTTTAAAAAATTGTAAAATTCAAAAAATTCAAAATTAATTAATTTTCGAAAAATACAAAAATTTGTTTGAATGACAAGTATTGTTATTGTTACATTATATGCAGTAACAGCTAGTGTTATCTTTCAAAGGTTAAATATTTAGTGGTGACTTTATCACGAACGAACTGTTATAAATAAATAGATGGGGTAAAATATTTCGTTACAGTGCATCACGCGATTGCATATAAATCACAAGTGTGATACATTTTTTTTTTACTAATGGCCTTCGAACAGAGGTGACGGCATATTTACTAGTTTGTAAATTTTTTTCGATTACTTATTTTTCGGCAAGTTGACGAACCCGTTCAAATATAGCCCTTAAAATTACTTATATTTTCATGTTAGTTAAAATGTTAGCTAAATTGAAAAACTTGTATTCATTATTGCATATCTTCTGGATGGCATGCCAAAATCTAATTAGTTTTCATAACGCCTTTTGACCACAATTAATTTTTGTATTGCCCTGTTACGAGATTATAAATTTTCTTACATAATTTACCGCAGCTATAGAAAATAAATTGTCTAGTAGAACTCACACACAAGCTTTGCTTATGTGAGTGTGATGTCTTCCATTATATAGAAAGTATTTATGTAAGTGCTGTAATCAGTGTATGGAAATTATATTTTTAAAAAATGGATATCTTTATCGACCTATTAAGAAATTCTTAGTTTCCCATGCATAGCCCCACCACAATTGAATTTATTTTTTCTGATTTTTTTATTGTTAAATAGATGTATGATCTGTGATTACAGAGCAAAATCGATTGAATTTGCGCTACAGTCCAAGCATGACAACTGAGCTGTCAATGTATATTATTCCACAATCAGTCCAGCAAAATACAATTACATAAATATTTCTACACTAATTGCGGCCTAATTATACAAAAATAGCTAAATCACAATGCCTATACTGTAGCGTGAAATGAACAGAGTCTGCTATACAATCGCTGATTTCACGTTTCTCTTCTAATAATTTAAAAAGAAGCAGAAATAAAACCATCTAATATGTAGAGTGAAGCAGAGCCGTAAGGACATATGTACCCGAGTTTTCCGGCTTTCGAAGGAATTATTTTTTAAAACCCATTCGAATGCCGATACCTTGAAATTGCTCAGTAACTTTGTTTCAAAGTGGTTTTGCAACGTAGTATAATATTTTCGAGGCAAATGGTAAGATGGTTTTAGCTAATTTATCAATTAATAATAAATCTAGTTACTAAACTAATTAACTTCCAGTATGTAATATTTCGTCCCGTCAAAATCGGCGAACGTAGTATGAACCAGTTATAACAAAGATACAGAGTGATTTTACGAAATCGCCACGCGATTCTGTTTTAAAAATTTGCTATCGTCAGAAGTGTAGAAACTTGGGTCCAAGCCGTTAAGTCGACCGCCTGGTGAAGGACGTGTTTGTGTGTGTAATGAAGCGAAAATCAATGAAACGCTACGAGTGACAAGAATTGTCCTAATTAATTGTATACTTAGTAGTCTAAAAATAACGTAAATATTTTTTATATTTCAGTGAACTCTTTTTCAGCGTAGATTTTTATTTAAAGTGTTGTTATTTTTGTCAAAAAAAATTTTTTATTCAATGCGTACATTTTAAGAGCAAACGTCGGGAAATGTATAATCTCCCTGGACAAGTCTCTTGCGAGTCAGATTAGTTGTGCAATCGGTTGGAACCGATATATTTTGATAAAACTGTTTCTTTTTTCAATTTTATTAGACACGAGTATGTCTATTTCGGTTGATTTTGTTTCAGTATTGTTGTATTTAAATGAGAAAATACACGGAACTATATTCGATGGTAAGTTGAATTTCATGCAGTAACGGCTAGTGATATTTTTCAATGGTTCACTTTATTCTAAATGACCTCTATCTAGGGAGGGCTCTTAAGAAGAGCGGGGCCGGCAGACGCCTTGAGCTAGCTGGAAGGTAATCACGCGAGGAGCGGCGCCTGACCGCAGCCCGCTAGCACCTCCTCCCCCTGGAGAACATCAGTGGTACAAGGCAGGCTGGTGTGTGCATTGTTGAGGCCGCGCACCCTCCATTGTCTGCGAGGCAGCCATTGTCAGGAGAGCACCGGGCCGATACACCGGGCCGCCGGAAACGAGCCCAGGGGCGACGCCCGGATTTAATCCGAGCGTCCGGCGCACCCCCTGCGACGACGCCAGTCTGAGCATCTGCATTGTGCTGTGTGCAGACGCATCCCTACGACGTTCTCTATGTGGTCTCTACGCGTGGCAAGAGCTGATGCAGACATGCCTGTTTACTTAGCTTGGATTCTGGATGAAGTGGGCACTCGAAAAAGCACTGATAAATTTATATTTTCAGCCAATTCGTATCTCGCGTTATATTGAATATAAACAGTGTGTATATGGTTTACCGTACAGTTCTACATGTATACAGTTGTTGTTATTATGATTTGTGTGGATATGAGTTTGAGTTATACAGTATAAGACATCTGTAAATGAAAAAGAGAGTGTAGAATGACGTGAAGAAACTCTCATATAGGTAGGTACTTAAGTTTCCGTTGGTGGGTACTACTTGTAGCTTATACATATCTGAACATCCAAATTACTAATCATGTTGATTGGAATGACAGGAGAACTTGTTAACCTTACTGAACTAAACATAATTGCAGTCATACCAATTATATTTACTGGTAGGAAAGGATGAACAAAATACACATGATAGAGTCTTGAAGTATTCTAAGAAATACTACTAGTCTACGGACACAAATAAGCACACAAAATAATCCTTAGTAGAATTTCAGATGTAATGTAGACAATTTCCCTACATTACACCAAACTATGGATGAAATTATTTGCATAACTGACTGAGTAGAAATAACAGTAGTTGAAAGAAACTAAATGAAAAATATATAAAATGTTTAAAATGCACTCCCATCCTTACAATTCTGATTTTATGTTCTAAAACATTTAAATCTGAAATAAATTTACTTCTGAAGTTCTCAATTCGATATGCCTCAAAATTATAATTAATAAAATCTCCACTCAAAGAGTACAGTAATTTAAAGTTCTAATTTAGTATTATGCTAGTGAACGTCGACTCAGAATAAAATTAATGTTCAATATTCTCTCCCATTATTTCACACAACTTATTAAATTCATTACAATGATAAGCGTCTCCAAGTTACTAACGAAAATGATCCAGCTTTAAGACGATAAATTATGTTTAGGACCACTGAGTAAGGGCTTCCATTAGTACTTTCATTTTACGTTTTTCAGTAATATTTACAAAATTAGCTTAATACAAAATTTAAACCATAAATACTATTTAGTATAGTGATTTCCAAAAGAGTTAGTGTAAAATAACCAAATCTATATTGCGTAAAACGAATGGCGTTGGTACTTATCTATCGCTGACAAGACGAAGCCGATGACGCCGCCGATCTTGCTCACTCCAAATGTAATAAAAGATGCAAAACTAGGATCTCTTCTTTATTTGTCCTCTTTTCCTACGTTTTACACTTTGAAATGGTGGTCTCAAATCTCAAATAGTAACCCCGCATTATGATGCCGCCTGGGATCATCGGATATAAAATCAGGCATTACCGACGCGATCCGGCCATTTCAAAACCACAACAATTTTCTTTACTTCTCCAGCGTCATTACCAAAGATAAATGGGAAAAGAAACTGAAACAGAATTACTTTAAAGCAAAAATTACCATCCAGAAAAAAAATAAATAATAACATGTAGGCTACTTAAAACAATAAAAATTTCGTTTTATCACTAAATACAATTTAAAAGAATTGAAATGAATCGAGTGCTTTAAATATTAAATTAGTGTATAGCACAGAACAAAAATTATGATGAGCAACATAGGTAAACAAACAGATATTGCAATTACCACCAAAACAAATTAACACTGTTCATACTAAATATGCCAATTATAATCCTGTCAGAATGTAAACAAAAATAACAATTATTCTGTACTCGGTACAGCGTGTAACGGCTAACGACGGGAAATGTTTAACCTCTCTGGACACGTCACTTGATGTTTGCGCATGTAAGATAAATTGTGCAATTAGTAATTATTAATTATTTGAAGTACGAATATATCGATTCCAGTTGATTTAATTTCTGTATTGTTGTAATTAAGTGTGAAAATACACGGAACTATTTAGAGAAATTCGCTGTCAACAATACAGACAGTAAGGCAACCACCGTAACAGTTAAATTATATGCAGTAGCAGCTAGTGATATTTTTAAAAAGTTAATTCCCAAATGACATATAGTAAGATTCCAGCTGCAGTGAGGTAGGTTTGTACAGTTTGGTGAACCAGGCTTAGTCGATAACCAGGTTACGTTAGTATGTTAAGATGGTGACTGTTTTGGATATCGTATTTAAAAAGAGGTGTTTTTAATAAGTAACCCATTGTCTGAGGTATTATATCCTAACAAAGTAATTTTGAATGATTAAGGGATTACAGATAAAAAAAATTATATTTCCGTTAATTCAGACTCTAATCATCAACCAAAATAATTGTGACTTTTTTTATTAATTGTTGTATTAGCAAACTAATTCAACAATCTGAAATCCTCTTGCCCTTCGTGAGAGTTATGAATTCACAAGTTTAGTTTTCTAGTAAAAATTACTGTTATTTTTTCTGTTTTTCTCTTAATTTGTGTTTTTATTATAGAGAACTATCACTGCCTTTCCTCCTTACCTCAATCCACTTGTTGCCACCATTTTGTATGCAGCAGCCTGCAAAACCAATGTCCCTTTTTTCCCCTTCGCCGTAGTTTATGTGAAATAACCGCTTTTAAGGGGTATGGAAAGGTACGACGTCAAGACTCGAATGACGACTCGAATATTTAATCATTAATAAAATCTGAACTACTCATCTAAATTCGATGAGATTTAATTTCCGAGTAGATATTTTATCAGCTAACGTTGATTTAGCACTATGCGATAAAATGCCTTACTTTCGAGTAAAAAATTAAAAACTGTTTTGAGAAAAATAAAGGGCTTTAAGGGCGTGGTCACCTCAGTTTTCAACGTGTTTTTGTATTTTATATTTGTACCAGATATTATTTTCTTATTTTAGACATGAATTGTGATTAAATATTCCTCTTAGAAATTTTGTACCTCTCGTAGTTTTTGCGTAATGAGTCGTATACGTCAAAATTTGCACTCTACGGTTTTATGTACGCCACGAAAACCAACAGACATACAAAACCCAGAAAAATTCGCAGTGTATAACAATGTTGTAGGCTATGATTTGACATACATGAAAACAAAAAATTAAATATTTTTGTATTTTAAAAATTGTTTCATTTCAAAATTCGGCATTTGTTAATAAATACAAAAATATTTTATTATTTGTTTTTATATATGTTAAATCATGTCCTACAACGTTGTTATACACTTTGAATTTTTTCAGTTTGGTACGTCAGCTGGTTTTAGTGTCGTACATAAAATCGTAAAGTGCAAATTTTGACGTTTACGACTCATTTTACAAAAACTATGAGAGATACACAAATTTCCTAAGAGGAATATTTGATCACAATTTATGTCTAAATTAAGAAAGATTGTGTCTGGTACAAATATAATAATAAAAAAAAGACTGAAAACTTAGGTGTACCGCGCTCTTAAATCACAAAACCAACAAAAATGGAAAACTGTAATTTTTATAATATTTAATATGACAACATTAAGGTCCTACAATAACCGAATTCAAAAAATACTCACGTTTTGATTTGAAAATAATTTTAGCATCCGGAAATTTCTGCGCGAGAGGGTTGCGGATGTTGAAATTATTTTCAAAATTAAAAGGCGGGTATTTTTTAAAATAAGGTTATAATAGAGGCCAGGACATCGTCATATTAAAATTTATGAAAGTGACAGTTTTCCATTTTTGCTGATTGTATGGGTTCAAGCCATTATTTTTATAAAAATTATTTTTAATTTTTTTTCTCGAAAGTAAAGTGTACTACCGCATAGTACTAAATAAACGTCCTCTGATAAAATATCTTTTCGGCAAAAAAATTTTGATAAGCAGTTCATATTTTATTTACGTTTGAGTATTTCAGTCGTCCGCTCGACATCGTACCTTTCCATACCCCTTAATGAGACAACCCCTTAGCATTTGCGGCCAGGCACAAGGCACTTCACAATGTGATAACACTAATTTTGACATACAAATTTCTAAGAATCAAAAATATTGTGGAATTTCTGTCTGATACTTGCTCTTAAGGGCGTGGTTTACATTCCTGCGCAGTGTACTTAAGTTGGCTTGTAATGTACTGCATATTTTATTATAAGTCAATGTTACACTACATTTTAAACTAAATTTATAGTTTACCAGTTTATTTCATTGAAACCTACTCTCTTAAATTTATATAAATTTTAAGATTTCTTAACTATAGTAATATACGTGAGGAGTGACGCAACATGTTCTCGTTTAACTATACTAGAAAGGATTCTTAACAATTTTCATGATATATAATATTAACACGACTTGTGGCAATGTAATTTGAGTCATAGTTAAGTGTAAACCTAGTAAAGTATAAATTAATTTATTAAAAGGACCATAAGATATCAGTTATATCCGACGCTAGCTGTAGAGAACCACACACAACAGCTTTGAAAATGGTTCTACAAATTGGCTGTCGAAACTATTATTACACAAGTAGTAAACTTTATAATGGAACATTTTCTAGCATCATAAGCCGGACTATTAGTCACAATGACCGAATGAACAAAAATTATGACATCTTCCTCTATTCAATCTATATATATTTTTTTCTTTTCCCCCAAAAAATATACACAGTAAGCAAACTTAAGGGCGAGGTATACCGCAATTTTAATCAGCATTATTCTATTATTTATTTATACTAGATATTTTTTTCTTATTTTAACACAAAATGAGACTAAATTTGGCTCTAATGAAAATTTTTTATCTTTCATAGTTTTCGCGTAATGGCTTGTTAAAGTCGTATTTTGCATGTTTCCGTTTTTCGGACTACACTAAAACCAAATGATATACCAAACTGAAAAAAGTCACAATGGATAAAGACATTGCAGGCTACAATGTCATGCTCATAAAAATAAAGAATAAAAATAGTTTGTATTTTAAAAAAATTCTGAAATTGAAAACAAAAATTTTAAAAAATTCAATATTTTTTTTAATACAACTAATTTTTATTCCGTATTTTTATGAGAATGACATTGTAGCCTGCAATGTCTTTATCTACTGTGATTTTTTGAGTTTGTTGTATCATTTGGTTTTAGTGTAGTCCTTAAAACGGAAACATGCGAAATATGACTTTAAAAAGCCATTACACGAAAACTATGAGAGGTAAAAAAATTTCGTAAGAGCCAAATTTAGTCACACTTTGTGTCTTATATAAGTAAGAAAATATCTGGTACAAATTAAAAATAAAAAAAAAGGTGTTGAAAATAGGGGCAGACCGCGCCCGTAAGGATGGATGTTAAAATGTTTAATGTTAGGTACACGATTGTAATAAAAACTGAAATGCCACAGATAGTAAAAGGGTACTGGTACTCAAAAACTTCGACATGCCTACTTAAATTTTACCTTATGTCTAGGCTTTAAAATATCTGTTTATCATTACAGAACGAAAATCTTCACTAAGAATCCCTAACGCACCCGACGAAACTTGCTCCTTGAAACAATGAACATAACATATCAAGTGCACAGTAAGCACAGATGAATGTTTCAAAAAGTTCTCAGTCAAATAATGGCAACACAAAATTCTATAAATATCTGGCAAGAAATAAATAATAAATATGTTAAAGCAGAAAATAGTAGCCTTGGACAAATTGTCGTTTAAATTTGCAGCATTTCAAAGATCTCAATAATTTTTATCGAATGTTTTAAATGTCTAAAAACTATGTGTGTATATTAATATATATATATTTTTTAGAGCTACGTAACCGTTGATTGAAATCTTGTTGTAGGGGCTGCGATAGGCGCAATGATTATATCACTTGTTTCTCACCAAGTCGATCTGGGTTTGATTTCCGCAGGTGTCGGTCCCTGGATTTTCGCACGTGGGAATCGTGTCAGAAAATGCCACTGGTCGGTGGGTTTTCTCTGGGATCTCCCGTTTCCTCAGTCCCACCATTCCGTTTCTGCTCGGTACTCGCATCATGTCACTCCTCACCAGCGCTAAAGACTTTGATTTCAAGTGATGACCAAAATCTCTTCACTCACTCTTTGTTGTGCCCAAATAATGAAATCAATTTAATAGTCGAAACTGGTATGATAAATTACAACTACTAGTTTTAGCACCAGAAGATAATCAACATCTAGTTTGATATCTCTCTCACTCCGGGAACCATCTTCTTGCAAAGTGACGAAAACTATTCCCAAGTTAAGAGTTCGACCGCGTTTCTTATCTGAATTCCCTTTCTTAACTGCATTCATAAACCACGATTTAAATAAGGATCGTTCGAAAACTAATCACGGGGAGACCCGGGAAGTCTAGCGGACAATAGATGGAGGCGTGGAGAGATATTTTCCTCTGAATTCAGAGCAAACTACCAGCTAGCTTCGAACCAAAAATCGTAAATATGTCACTGCACAAAAAACTCACCCGTAAGTTATCTACCATTGAGCTCCTCCCAAAGGTGACAAATTAGACCGAAGTTACGTTTCCAACATAATTCACTTCTTGATGGAGTCTTTTGGTAATCAAGGTAGGGGGTTTGCAAGAAGTTTCTATAATATTATTTCCTGGGAGCGATAATTACTTACAAAACCATGAACTGTTGTTTCTGCTTTGAATGTGTATTTATTTAACAGTGTAATCTAGTGAGTTTTCAAATCTTTACACTTAAAGAATGTATTTACGTAAGAAGGTGTTAATATGTTTAGTTAAAATTATCATATCCTGCAAGAAATCACAGTGATTTACATTAAATGGATATATAGACTGTAAAAATAGTACGAACGTACCATACTGGAAACATTAATTTTCATATAATTTAATTGTAGCTTAAAAATTCCAAACTGTAAGATTCCTCTTGCAATGATAAGGGCCTATTGTCTCGATTGTTTCATATTACTGTAGTAGTACGATGTATTTTCGAAATTAAATGGTACTATTTAATAAATATCAACAAATAAAACTGGTATTGTTTTATTCACATAATTTCAGTTGCTATCAAGAACTATTTGTATAAGAATTTTTTATTTCTTAAGTTATTATAATTTTTCTTGAAAATTTGAAAATAGAAAAATGTTACTGCGTGAGATTTTATTTCAATAAAAAGACTCAATGCTTGATCGAGAACAATACGAAACGCACTTCAATAATTTGGAAGTAGCAGTTACACTGTAAACCGTGTAATTAAACCATTCTATGTTTAAGATACAGCTACGCATAGCAATTTACTGAGCTTGCAATCGAACTAAACCATCAGCATGATTTACGTTTAATCATGCGGTCGTATATTGCAGGTCAACGCTCTGACAAACCAGCAACGCCGCGTGTGACATGATTTGTCATTCGTGACGGCTACAACAGCCCCGCGTCAATGGTAATTTGGGGTTGGTGATTAGGCCGGTCGTGTTTGCGTGCCTCACTCGGAAAATGTGGTCGGGATTCATCGGCAAGAAGGACACAACAGCAGCCGGCTTGCCTGTGCCCGTGCTGCTGGCAGATAGGTGAATAGACCCCACAAGCAACGATAGATACTGGCCTCAGCCCAGCTCTGCTGGATAACCTATACACTCGTCACGGTGAGATCACATAGGAGCCACAGGAAACGACACTATTGCCGCCACATGGAAAACAAAATATATCCGCCAATCAGCACCGAGTTTTCTGCGACGTCAGCTCAACAGAAATGGCGGACGAGGTGCGAATTCATAATATAAATCATATCGATATTATTTGAGTCTTAGTTTAATTTTTGCGCGCAAATGTGAGTTGAGAGAAAATTAAGTTTATTTAATTTAAATGAAATTTTCGTTGGTTTTCATGAGGAAATCATAAAAATGTTAAGCATACGTGTAATTACACGTTTATTTCCACAGTTAAGAATGCCAGTGGGTATTTAAAAGATGTTACAAATAATTGGAAAATAACTGAAATACTCTAAATATCTGTGGCTGTTGTACTAGAGGTAATAATGTAGTTGCGACAAACTATTTAATTTTTTTTTATTATGTATTTGTCGCGCATGAACTAAACTAGTGTTCGCCACGAGCGAGCGCAAGTTTATAACGTTTCATAGTTGATCCGTGGAATGTCCACTTTGCATTTCAACTTGGCGCTAGAGTTACACGCTGGCAGTTATATTGCCATACTCACAATGTGCATACGTCACAGATATATGACAGAGGTACGTGTACAGTTTGTAAGTTATTTATTAATTTGCACATTTTGCGTGCCCTTCAACAGCACAAGTGATTGGTTGAGTAACACGGAGGTAAAGAGGGTAAGTTTCAGCCAGAGCATGTTTCAAGGAACCTTCCCCGAGTATTCGCCTGGAATCACTTCGGAAAACCCTGGAAAACCGAACTCAGGATGGCCGGAGCCAGGGATTGAACCTGGGTCCTCACGAATTCGACTCTACTTTTTTTTTACCACTGATCCACCACGCTCAGTGAAGTACGTGTAAACTAATTTATAATTTGTATCTGGTTTGAGGGGGGAGTCAACGCAAAATGTTTATTACGTTAATATGATTTATATTTGTGCGAGATATTGTTTGTTTTGTAGACATAAGTTGTGACTATTTTTCATAATACTGAAAATGTTCTAGCTTTTATAGTTTTTGTGTAGTGGCAAGTAATAGCCCAAATTTACATAAAACCGTTTTATACAAGAAATGAAAACCAATTGACTGACAGAAACGAAATAATTCACACTAAAGGAATGTGTCACGGGTTACAACTAAACATGTATAAAAACATTGCATTGAGTTTTTTTCTAATACAGAATGTTGATAATTTTTTATTTTAAATTCAGTAATTTTTTTTAAATACAAAAAAAAATATTATTTTTATTCATGTCTATAAGTAGCCCGCGTCACTGTTTATCAGTGGAAATAAATTAATTTCTGTATGTCAGATGATTTATGTAAATTTCTGCTTTGACATACCATTATATAAAAACTATGAAAGCTAGAAAATTTTCATTACAATAAAAACAGTCGCAATGTATGCCTACATAACAAACAATGTCTAGTAAAAATATATAACTTATTAAAACAGTTAAAATTTTGCGGGGAGTCCCCTCCCCGCTATTTTTTTTTCTTGACGAAAAAATTGCCTGCTACTAAACAAAACCAAGATAAACTAAGGAACTGAAAAGTAAGCATATATATTTGTGTTTAAATTGTTTTGTCTCTATTTCGCAGTTTACTGTTCCATTTATTTCCGTATGTTCATATTTTATATAAATGACACATTAAGGTTTCTTGTTTGCAACTGACCGACAAAGGCAAACGTATAGAATTTCACAATAAATTCAGTCAATGATTTACAAAAAATAACACAAACGATTACCCAAACACCGATAAACGAACCATAGAAAAAATTAATAACTCAGATTATACCACAAAAGGAATTCCGTCAGTAAGTATGAAACAACAGAAAAATATAATTTCAACAACAACTAGACAAAACAAAACGAATGGCAAAAAAAACAGGATTTAGGCGACACAGCAGAAATACAGACACCTTGAGAAAGCGAACGAAAAACAAATAACACACCAACTGTGGACTGTAAAACAAAGAAAATATAACATGTCCAGAGTTTTAATACTCTGGTTGCGATCTGTTCACTGAAGTAAAGTCAAGGTGTGCAAGACCAATGCTGACTGTCTATCTCTATGCGTGACTAAATTGAACGACGCCATATTGCGGCCCGTAACATGCGATGTCCTGTACCAAAATATTTTTGATATAAAAAATCGTTACCTCCACCCCTGCTAAAGTACACAATCCCCTGTCTTCGGCTGGGGCAATATGTCAGCGTTCAATTTGGTCATGCAACAAACGAGCAGCGTAACAGTCAAGTTATTTTATAACGTCTTCGAGTAAAGTATCTTCAAGCTCAGCACTTGGATGTGTGACTACCAGAGAACACCGACACAGCGTGCCGTTGGTGCATATACGACAGCAGGGTGGACTGCCGTAAGGGTCAACGCAAGTAACAGACAGAAGGGTGAATGTTCTCAATAGGTAACGACATCTTATGGCCTGCTCCTCGAGTTTTACCGCTTGCGGTCGTGAAATAAACTTGAGAAGCCCTTTCATTATGTTTAAGTAACAATATGTACTGAATCACCTACATTACGTTTCATATTACTTAAATTCAATCAGTGTTCATTACTACTGTTCAAGTTAGTATGTAACATTTAAAGAAATCTTGCTAAGCTGTCAGAAAAATGAACTGTAACCATGGGATAAATAAAACTACTGCTTCTTTTTCTTATTTATATTTATTTGTTTATACAAACCAAATGCTGTATTTATCTTTGAATGTTTTTGGATGATGTAGCTCAGTGCTTTCAGAGAAACATTCGCTGAATTTTTGTTATGTATCTAGTGTATTATGACATATCATTATATACAAAGCATTTACAGTAAATGGATACAGAACTCTACGTTTAATAATTTAGTCTTTAAAATATTTTTTACTTAAAATGTGTTTGGGGCAACCATTTGAGTCTCACAAACATTGACTCGGTGTACTATTCTAAACCACTTCATTGTTAGTTTTTATACAACCTTAATTATGCCGTATACGCTGGCTCAAAACACCACTTAAATATATAAGCCATATGTCCAACCAAAAATATTGCTTCAGACCAGCCAACTGTCAACTGGTATTGCCATGTTGTAACGAACTGTTTTCGCGGGAGTTTCAAATGTTACATTTTGTAATGGCTCTAATTACTTCAAATCACGGATAAATGTAATGATTCCACCTGTCACGCGCTATTTTTTAAATTCATATTACGCACATTTTCTCAGTGAAATTTATGAGAAAGGCCCATTAAATGTAAAATTACACACGAACGGTACATGTGATTTCATACTCTTTTTATAGTGTATGCTTGCTTGCTCCATAGCTTCGAAGTAAGCCATGCTCTTAATACTATTCCCTCCTGTATCTACTTTTTTGCAGTAATTACTACTTAAGCCTAAACGACAACAGGTATAACAAAACTGATTGGCCGTTTAGTTTTAAATGATGTTTGCTATGTTTCTAAAGACATTAATTACACGGTCTCGACTAATAAGTCAGTTAACTGAATTTCCGTTAGTGGAGTAATTAGCTAAATTCACAGTATTTACTCTTTTGAAAAAAAAAAAAAGATCAACAATCTGAAAATCGTTTTAAGCAAATATTCTTTACATCTGCTCTCGTTTAGTCTTAAGAAATTACTATCGCGTAAATATTAGAAACAAGGGGGCAAGGCCTTAAGACATCCGCCTATCTCAGCTTCCGCACGGTGTACAAAGCTTCCAGCTTTACAAGTTGATTGAAAAACTACTTAACGTTTGTAAAATATGTATGAAGTAACAATCAAGGAAATTTACACGCGTTTATACTCTTTTCAGGCACTTCACTTATCTTTAAAGTTTAATTTCTCGTGGCTGAAAGTAGTGAAAATGGATTTCGCGGTCCGTTTATGCATAATAATTTTGGTTCAATATATTTCAAATGGTTTGACGGTACAACACACCTTTATGTGAAATATTCCACCACAAAGAATAGGGCCATCACTGGATAGAGGCGAGTTATTAGCTAGAAGACTTTTCATTGACTTGCGTCTACAGGCGCCTACAGACACGTACCGTGTCATACGTAGTCCATCACACGCATTGAACTTGAACGCGTAAAATGCGTCATCACTGGTGACCAACTTAAAGGCGCTACAGATTATATGCAGTCTTTCTGGCAATACGTTGAATTACGAAACCATCCCGCATGTGCCCATTGTGCCGATGTACGAAAAGAAAACATACTTCGTAAAGGGACGTTACGTTATTGTTTAAACACTATGCTAACTAAAAACAATGTTTCGAAGGACTTTTTCATAGCTAAAAACGGTCTTACAAGCTGCCGTACTTTAAAATGCACTAACCAGATATATGTGAAGCTCAGATGAAAACGTGCACACTTCTTTGCAACAGACATTCCACTGATAAAATCGTGTGGTCGCCGCTTAAATGTCCCGTAGTTAAAATTGGGTCACTCATGATAGTTCAGCACTTGGTATTTTTTAAACATTTAAGATTTCAAGTAACTATCAAATACCTCTAGTAAAATTCAGTAACACCAGTAAAGTTGACCATCATTACAATATTAGAAAAAACAAAGTTATCATCTGTCAAAGGTACAAATTATCATAATAATTTTAAATTTCACACAATGTATTAAATACTTCCTTCGCTCACAATTTAAATTCCTGGCTCTAGCAAGCTTTATTTACTTTATAAATTTAACAACAGAAAAAAGTTGTCGGAGTTTGAGTCCGACCGCCCTAACTGAAGCGTCAATAAAACACAACATTCTCGGTAATTTGACGAACTACAGACAAACAACAAAGGGGTCAAGCCAAATACATTGGTAGGTAAGCGAGTGTCCAGACCTGTACTTCTACGACCGTGACTTACAAGAACAGTGTTGATATATTGCTAACTGAATAAACGAAGTGGACTAGGCTCAGTAAAGGCTGCTAATGCTCCGTATCTATTTTTCTGTCATCTCTGCGTGCAGTGGACTTGGAACCATACTTTCACTGATAAAATGATATGGTCACATATTAAGTCCCATAGGAAAGAGAATACTGCTAAACCACTGCACGCCGACAGTGTGACATGCGAATAGAGGGGATATTACACTACATACGCCAGTCAGCGGCGGTGTTAAGGCAACGGGTAGCTATTTATGCTGTTTTAACGAGCTTAATTTTTTAAACCCTTAAAGGGAGCAGAAATCGCAAAGTCATTACTTAGAAATGTTGGAAATTGGTTTTACTATGCTGCCTAATTTTTTCAAATATATGTTTATATAATTTTTACTCATTATCGACATCATTAAATTTTCTTAAAGTCAGTAACTACCCAAAATTATAAAAACTTACGTTTTGAAACAAATTTGTCTACATAGTGAATACAATTTCCAATATTTCTATGCAACGGTTTTGCAATATCTGCTCCCTTTCAGGAACTAAACAATATAGGCTACATACTAAAATTGCATACATAGGAACAAGTGACCTTAAGGGGGAGTGTTAAACAAGTTTACTGTATTTCCAGTTTTTGAGCCATTAACATTTATTTAAATTGTATTATCAGAATATTCTCTTCGAAAAAACATATTATATATTCATGGTAAACTGCTTGACGTAAATAATTGTAGAATCTTTCATTATTTTGCCATGCAGAATAATTGCAAGAGATTTCTTGAAAGCTAACTTATAATTCTGCATGACATATTAATGAAATATTCCATTATTATTTATGCCAAGCAGTTTACCAAGAATATATCTTATGCTTGTAGAAGAAAAAAGTTTGATGCTACAATTTGAATAAATGTTATGGCCCAAAAACTGAAAATACGATAAAACTGTCTGACTCTCCCCCTTAAGGGTCCTACCTACCTGACCTTCAATTGCGTTGCAGCAAGTTACGTCCATTCCTTTTCTGATGAAACTATATAACGCTCATTACACTTGAATTTATACGAAAAGAACACACTCTTCGAATTATGTCGCTATAGTTTAAAAAATTCGGCGCGTTTATTAAAAACATCGTTTTCGGGACTCTCAAAATTGCCAAAAATGGCTTTTTCAAACTGCCGTATCTGGAAAAATAACAGCCAGATTCGAAAAACACAACCATAGAAATAAGCGTTAAACTTTGAACTATGCTGCCAACAAATGAAATAATGTGGTAACCTCTTAAAATCCCCTAGGAAAAAGGATAATAGTAAAACACCGCATGCCAGCTGAGAGGCTTGCGCGGAGAGGCGATAATGCGTTACATACACTTGTCAACGATGTTCCCATCGCTCCTGCTTCACACACACACACACACACACAAACGCAGCCATCTAGGGAGGCCCCTTAATGCTCAATCGATTTTGTGCCTCGTACACAGACAAAATGTACCCAGGGAGCCACCTTAAGGGTGATTTGCCGTTACGTTAGGGGTTGTGGTGGGAGAGGGGCAGTGTCGCCATCTTCCCCTCCCCCCTAGACTTAGTGTTCAGGGTATACAGACTGCATGCAGTCAATTGCCTAGCGTCGCGGGGGAGTGCAGTACATCAACGTCTCCAGTTCGCGTCCATTTCGCGCTCGGCTGAGCAGAATGCCGTGCGCCCGACGCTACGGCGCCCCTTCTCCTCTCCCCCTTCACGACCCCACACCCTCCCCTCACTGATGATGGCGCTCCGTCGTCTCAAGCGACGCGACGTTCACGTCACTGCCTGCACGGGGGGGGGGGGGTGGCTGGGGTTTCTCCGCAGCTTCTTTATGACGAAGTGTTATGTAAAACTGAACGTGAGGCAGCCATCTCGAAACGCCATTACGTCCTGCCCTGGGTCGTTCGAATGGATGCCGGAAATTATGTTGCATACGGGTACGATTCCCCATCCATCGTGGGGGTCACGCTGAATTGTATGGCTGTAAATTTTATGGCGTTATCCTGCGTCGGAGCTTGTGTTTGTAGAAGTCTTTATGTGACCTGTAAACATTTTGAGAAGTGGTCTTGGCTTACTGCATGCAACAACCTGTAAAATGGAACTTTTAATATAACTGTACGACGGCGAGGTCATTAGAAACGGTGACACACAACTTGGTACAATGACAGGATCTGAGAGAGGAGTCTGTTATTGTATTTGTTTAGGAACCATTCCACCATTCGCTTAGAGGGATTTCAGGAAAACCGAAATCAGGATGGCAGGAGCCGGGGATCGAATCCGGGTCCTCCCGAAAGAGAGTTGAACGTTGAATGCCACCTCGCTCGGATTGGTGTAACGAACTCTAATACAATAAACACATATATTCTTTAGGATTGGACCTTGCAGTTGGCTTTTCCAAATTTTTTAAGTAGTCAGGTGGTAATATATACAAACACCTATACCTGTTGTTATGAATCATATAATTTTTCGGAGCAAATAGTACACTTTATAGCCAAAAAAATGTTGTTTACACTAAGCGAATTTTTGAATTAACGAATAAAGTATTACTGTTCACAAAAGACTTTTCCCCATGTCACCTACAAATATTTAATATAAAAATTTTACATCTGGTCAAAAATTTATATTGTATTTGTAACGTGTATTTTTTTACTATGTTATCATATTACTTTGTTATCTGCCGGTATCTCTTCTAGAAAGGTGGTTTAATTAATGTTTTAGACATTTTACTGGCCTGTCTCATCATCTATGCAGTGGGCTTGTTCGCAATAGGCTAAGTAATAGAGTTTTTGAGTTCCTTGCAACA
The DNA here is from genome assembly GCA_003012365.1 of Medauroidea extradentata. NCBI lineage: Eukaryota > Metazoa > Arthropoda > Insecta > Phasmatodea > Phasmatidae > Medauroidea > Medauroidea extradentata. Next base: position 46,188 of record PNEQ01012001.1, on the reverse strand, counting down.
GAAAAGTGCAACACTGATTGTCATAATTTGTTGTCTTCAGGTTAAAATTCAGTAGTTTTTATTTTGCATCATCGAAAACATGAATTTAGATATGCATATGGCACATTTTAGATATTCATATTCTTTTCTTTAGTAGTGATCGATATACAACAATCTTCAGACTGATACGCACACAAACACACACATTAGTGTACTGTGTATAATCCAAGTAAACATAGAGAATGCATATTTTCAGAGTGAATTTTAATGAATTGTGATATTTCATTTGAAATAAAATTTTCAATCACAGGCAGCTTTGTATACACATTTATAATAATTTTTTTTTAGTCTCCGTGTCCCTTACTCTGAACTTTAATTTATACAAGAGAAGCCTGCAATTATTTTCCAGCGGTTTCCGGACCATTATTTCACAGCAAGTTATTTATATAGGGTCTGGTGGTTGTAAAGTTTCATAATTCCACTCCAAGTACTACAGAAATACAATTATATATTAATTACTATCAAGCAACGACACGATTTATAGAAGTGTTTTGCCATTGGCTCTCACACAAATGTTTTTTGTTCCGTTATGAACAATTTTACGCTTGTTAAATTCGACTAAAGAGGTTGTAATATGATTTTTCTAACGCATTATTTTTTCTCTACAGGAATCTTCACTCAGTTATGTACTACGTTTAGTATTTTCTCTTTATTTATTTGAGAACTTCGTGACATTTTCCAAACTTAAATAATTGAATATGTTAATGATTAAAGTTATTAGAAGGGCAAATCTATTAATTTTAGCATTTTATTAACTTCAGTCCAAACTCTTTGTTCAGCAGATGATGGAATATCAAGATCCTCATAGATAAAAAAAACGCTCTAAGTTTGTTCGGTTTTTACTTCTACATAATGTGATTCAAAGCATTTAGTACTCAAATGTTATAGGTTACCATGGTCATATATTTTATTAGGAAGTTGACAAGTCTGCTCTCTAGGAATGTTCTATTACCGTTATTGTACTTGGATTGAAAAATATTTAAAGTTATGTGAATGTTTTAGTCATCAATTAATCGGAAACGATCTCTTGAACTCCCACCTTAGCTCTATTCAATTATGATTTTTTGGAGTTGTGTCACCTTGTAAGAGAGTCGATGTCGAATAATAAATACGTCTTGTGGAAGCAAGGAATTCGGCCTCTACAACTGCGCTCTATATGAAATTTGCAGAAAATAATTAAAAAGCACGAATATTTATTTTTCTTCTTCAATTAAATAGTTGAATGACAAAACTCTCTCAAACATCGAGTTCATTGCATTGTCTTATCCTGGCCACGTTATGATAACTCAAAAATTATTTACTCCTTCCACTTGAATTTAACATCCAATAAAAACATGTCTATGTGACTTAGAAGAATTAATAACTTGATGAAGTAGGGTGAATGAAAGCTACACAAAAACGCAACACAAAAACTGAGTTATTTTAGATACACGCCATAGATAGTAAATGCTCCTAAGTCGTAGAAATCCCAAGTTATGTAAAGGTTCAAAGTATGAGAAAATCAGAAATAAAAAAGTAATGCAAACCAAGAAAGCTGAAAATGGCAATGTCATCAAACATACAAATACATCCTAAACAGAAATATATTAAGTACAATATGAAAACAAAAAATACATAAATAAAGTCAAACGGTCGTGTACAACACATATGCTGATAAAGGCAACACAGATGGACCAAGACAGCGAGGACAACACGAATAAACACAGCCAGCGACAGAAATGCATGTGGACAATATAACACAACGAAATCAACACAGCTGGTCAACAAACACGCGAGATAATTCTGATATAGCAATGAAGTTGGTATATAATGGGAACAAGATAACAGAAAATAAATGTCCATCATTGTCGCCATTTTCATGCATTTGTTTGGTACTTGCCTGTTTTTCATTTGTTTTTTTTTCTTTGCACTGTTACGACTGTACCACTATATAAGAATTATTTATATCGCTATCCACTATAGTTAGTTTTTTTTTTGTTCGCAGTCCTTTTAAATAACTGTGAGCTGTCTGCGACTTAACAAAATTCGCTGGCTATGGCGTCTATAAAACAAATCACTTCAGCTTTTCATACACCTTTATTACCAAAATAATTTAAAGATCCAATATGTTAGTTACTCCCTTAAAATTTTGCGTTTGATTATGTTTGTGAATACATTTACTAACTCTAACAACATGTGCTTTGGAAAAATTGAAGACTGGAGGAGTTATATGATGCACAATTATGTGTAAGGGTTTAGAAAAATAAAACATTCGTTTGGAAAAATATATTGTGCTTGATTTTGGCTTAATTCTCTTATTAAAAAATTATACTTTTGGTTGAAAAATCTGAAAAAACTATGCGTTTTATTGCTACAATAAAAATAAAGTACATGTTATGATATATTTGAGACAATTTACAGGGATTCTAGGATAGGAAAATTATGCTGATTCAATAAATACATGTTTTAAAAATTACTGTGGAATTATCGGGCGTGACTTTAAGTCAAACGAGTGTATATACACTTTTTTAATTTGTGCTTTTCAAATTATGTTGAAATTTTCATACATAAACTAGTTACAAAAAGCCTCATTTATCTATCTTGTTTAACTATAATGGCATGTTCTGACGCACGTAATCATATTTAAGTATAATTTACTTTAGTATATGCAAATATTGGAACTAGGTTTAGGTGTTTCAAGTGAAACAAAACACTTAAGACACGTTATATCACCGTTAATGAAGCTAAGCTAAGAGTTCTGTTAAGACATACATAGACTAATATCTTATTCGGTAGACTGAGTAGAACGTGGAACTCTACATACTGTAGACCCGCCTTTATACCGTTGATATATCTTGTATGATTGAAATGTTGTGTTAATGCTTCAATCAGGAGCACACACTGAAAGAAAAGTATTGTAGTTGCCATATTTCTGTTGAAGTAGCGATAAACGTCCTATTTGGTTGTCGATACCGTCAGAATTGTTCCTACAACAATTTGTTATACATAAGTAGCGATTAGTATCTTTCTTTTACAGAACATATGGTTACTTGTACAGAACAGGTTTTTGTAGTAAAAATCTATAAAATACCTACAGTCAGAACGGAATCGTTTACGCTATTTTAACGGAATACGATAACTTGAAAAATATATTTATTCCAGTGTTGTGCCTGAATATATTTAAACATATTTAGTAGTTACGTATTATTTGTGACGGTATCTTTAAAATTTTTCTGGTATAAATAAATTCCATTGGTCATCTTACCTTAATCAGGTTATAAACTCATAACATTCGTAAAGTTTGTAACATAGGTTTCTACTATTATTACTTAATACTAAAATTTTGAGTATAAAATATTTATTGGTGAAAATTAGTTCAATTCCAACGATTAAACTGAATAGTTTTGTAGAAAAAGTTTCACATACTCCTTTTCGATTTCTATCACATTCATGACAATCGAATTATTAATGAGTATGATAAGTATAAATCATATATATATATATATATATATATATATATATATATATATATATATATATATATATAGCTTAGTACGTATATGCGTCGTTTTATTAAGGGCGCGGTTCACCTCAGTTTTCAACGTCTTTATTTATTTTTTAATTGTACCCGATTTTTTTCTTATTTTAGACATAAATAGTGATTAAATCTTCCTGTTAGGAAACTTTTGTATCTCTCCTGGTTTTTGCGTAATGAGTCGTAAAGGTCAAAATTTGCACTTTACGGTTTTAAGTACGCCACTAAAACCAACTGACATACCAAACCGAAAATATTCACAGTGTATAACAATGTTGCAGGCTATGATTTGACATATATAAAAGTAAATTGCTTTTGTATTTAATACAAAAATGCTGAATTTTGAATTGAAAATTAAAAAAATTTCAAACATTTTTTAGAAATACAAAAAAATATATTATTTTTGTTTTTATATACGTCAAATCATAGCATAGAACATTGTTATATAGTGTGAATTTTTTTAGTTCGGTATGTCTGTTGGTTTTAATGGCGTACTTAAAACCGTAAAGTCAAAATTTTGACGTTTACGACTCATTACGCAAAAACTACAAGATATACAAAAATTTACTAAGAGGAAGGTTTAATTACAATTTATGCATCAAATAAAAAATATCCGGTACAAATATAAAAATAAAAACATACGTTGAAAACTGAGGTGAACCACGCCGTTAAGAGAGAACATAGGCAGAAAGCTAAACGACGAAAGTCTTAATTCTTTATATTTTTCATGGGTGTAGTAGACTCAACATATAAGTACACTTACACGAGGCACAAATATTTATGGTACGTAGATTTACAATCTGAAGTCAAAAATTTAAGACTCCGTTGCTTCTGCACGACTTCGGCCACAAAGATAAAGTTCTGTTCTCCATGGTATATGTCATCTATAAGGAAGTGCCCCACTCACTGACTGACTGACTCATTCATTCATTCATCATCAACGCCCAGCCCAAACCACTGGACCTAGAAACGTGAAATTTTAAGGGAAATTTCCCCTTGTGGCGTAGGCGCGCACTAAGAAAGGAAATTTTGAAATTTGGCTATTAAGGTGGTGAAACGGGGTGAAATGCAATTTTTGCAAATCATTCATATTTTTCGAATCTGACGGGCTATTGTCGTCTTATTCACTTCGTTAGGTCGCAAAAACAAATGTCTAGAAATAATTTCAGGATTTTTCGAAATTTTTATATTAAGGAGGTGAAAAGCCGTTTAATTCGTTTACAGTAAATCCTCTCTTCCTCTTAAACCACCTGAGATATCGAAGTGATTTTTTCTTTAAAATTAAGCTTACGCAAATACCTAAAATGTAGAGCCCACGATTTTTGGTGAAAAGAATTCTGCAACAATTTGTTTCAATACCTTGTGTGCACAAATTCAGCTCTGCTTCTTGAGTATTGGCAGAATGTAGGCGTGGCTCATTTGACTAGTGCCAGCAGGTTACTGCGACACCACACGTCTGTGATTTGCGGGTAAAACCCCGAGACGCTGAGAATTTAAAACAGCCAATCGCTGACCACGAAGCAGAGCTGCATATGTGCACATAAGGCATTGAAACAAATGGTTGCAGAATTCTTTTCACCAAAAATCGTGAGCTCTACTAAAAAGCAATTTCAAAATTTTTCAAAATTCATTTTTGAAAGCCGGTAAAAAAATAAAACAGTTTTTTGATTAATCAGTCGTATCACCTAAACCACTAGAGATATCGAGGTGGCTTTTATCTTATAATGAAACATAAGTAAATACCTAAAAAGTAATTTAACGATTTTTGGAAATTCGTCCTTGAAAGCCTATAAATAATAAAACGTGTTTAATAATAATATTTCGTAACACCTGACATAGTTCAAAATTTGTTTCCTTTTTATTTTTTTCTTATAGTTAAACCTCTTTGGACTATAGCCTGTACACGCGAAATAACTTTCATGGCCTCTCTTGAATAATTTGTATTTAAGTCTGTGGAGTTGCGGGTTCTTTTTTTTTTTTTTTTTTTTTCCAACCCACCATAAATAAAACCTCTTTGGACTGTAGCCCGTACATACGAAAGTATTATTACGGCCTGTCTTTAAGTATTCACTCGGGTATTGTACAAAGTTTGTGGTGTGGGAGGGGTGGGGTTACGGGTTCGTATCCTGTGCAAGTCTTTGCGATGGGACATGACATAACATCATACGAGCATATTGCGTGCGCTCTTTTCACTGAGCTAAGACAATTTATAGTTCACTGTTATTGAGTACGCTAGCTGTTAAATGCCTTCATTACATATTTTATCCAGAGTTACTGTTTGTATTTCATAAATTCACGCGGGCAAAGCCGCTGCCGGGTAGCTATTTTGTAGAGAAATAAAGATGAATTAAAAACAAAATGTTCTGCAATTAAAGTACCCTCAGCGTAGTGGACTGGATAAAGCAGTTTGTATTTGTTGTTATAAATATATACAGAGAATATAGTAACACCATCAATTAATACGTTATTAAAATTTAGTTACTCTTTTCTATAGTACATGCGGGCGAAGCCGCAAAGGGACAGCTAGTCTTAATATATAACTGAAGTGTCTTGACACACTCACTCAATCACTTATCAACGCACAGCCCAAACCGCTGGACCTAGAACCATAAAATTTTGAGGGAAGCTTCGACTTGTCCCGTAGGCACCCAATAAGAAAGTTTTTTTCGAAATTCGATAATTAAGGGGGTGAAAAGGGGTGAAATGTGTTTTTAAAGAATCCTTAATATCTCATTAATGGGGAATGCTATGATAAATTTTTTTACTTCATAATATTGCCCAAATAAATGCATATTCACAAATTTTTCAATTTTGTAAAATTCGATAATTAAGGGGGCGAAAAGCCGTAATATGTGTTTTTTATTAATCCGTGATTTCTCCTAAACCATTTCAGATAGAGAGGTGATATTTTAAATGATGCTTAAGTAAATATCTAAAAATTATTTTTACAGTTTTTCGAAATTCGTCCTTGAAAGCACTAATAAAATAAAACGTGTTATTTTTATTACTCCCACTTATCTCCTAAACCAGTGAAAATATTGAAATGTTTTTTTTCTTTAAAATAAATCTTACGTAAATACCAAGAAAAGTAATTTCATGATTTTTCGAAATTCGTCCTTGATAGCTGTTAAAAATAAAATGTGATTTCAAATAATCATCTGTACCGCTTACACCCGTTGAGATAACGAGATGATTGTTTGATAAGAATGAAGCTTATGTAAATAACTACAAATCAAGTTCAGGTTTTTATGAAATTCTAAAATTAAGTTGTTAAAAAGCAGTAAAATGTTACAGTCTCCCGAAGAAAGAGAACGATCACGGAGAAATAATTCAACAGTCGTTTAATTTTGCCAACCTATTTATAAATAAAACCTCTTTGGACTGTAGCCACTACATACAAAAGAATTATCACGGCATGCCTTTAACATTCACTCAGGTATTGTATAAAGTTTGTGGTGTAGAAGGTGTGGGGTTACGGGTTCGTATCCCATGCAAGACTTTGCGATGGGAATTACTATAGCCATCATACGAGCATATTACGCGCGCTCTTTACACTGAGCTAAGACAGTTAATTAAAGTTCACTGTTATTGAGTACGCTAGCTGTTAAATGCCTTCATCACATATTTTATCCAGAGTTACTGTGTACATTATGTAATTTCACGCGGGCAACGCCGCAGCCGGCTGGCTAGTTCGGGATTAAGTGAGCACTAAAGTTTTAACGTTTGAGAAAAATCAGTAGCCGTTACTGCATATAAGTCAACATTAACAATAGTTATATTTTTGCCTGTACATTTGGCAGCGAATTATCGCATGTAGTTTCGTGTATTTTACATTTAAATACAACATAGCTGAAAGAACATCAAATTGAATAGACCACTTCGAATATACTTTAAAATATTAATTTATGTTATTATTGACATACTTACTGAAGGTATTATTTTACTTAATTAGCGCCAGCAGAAAGTGATGCGTCCGGGCCATTCAACTTCAACAGTCGTTATTGAATGGACGACTTGGCCAGTAGCATTTGCGCACTGAATCATGGGTAGTAACAGCTGAATTTGAACAAACGGCTCCGGAAAAACATATATGATTATATGAGTTTGACGAGTTTCTATTCATTTATTTAAACTTTTAATACACTCTCTATCGAAACATTACCGTTTCTTAGTATACGGCAACTGTAGACGTTTTTTAAAAAAAGTATATCATAGATCGTATTGAATAATAAACAACGATGAAACTAAATCAATTGTGTCACAAGAGACGATAATTTGGCTGCATATTTCTTATAATAAACACACACAATTATTATACCAGTCAGTATTTCCAGTAGAAAAAGGTTGATCGTTATTGAATTCTGAAATAAACGCAACAAATCAATAGAAACATTGTCTAAAAATGGGTAGGCCTGAAATGAACCTTCTCCCGACAGACCGTCACAATGCAAGTATCCATACAGCGAGAATGTTGCTTCGTTAATCTACATGTAGAAATTATTAATTCATCTCGTAACAAATTGTCAACATATTAACCACTTTCCTAAAACAAATGTAGTACCCGGCAATTAATGTTGATATGTATAAACTGCACAAAAACGAAGTGGGCCTATATGCATATGGAAGCATGGTTAACAGTAGGCCTATAAAAATCTGGAACTATATAATTTTTGATGATTGATAGCACTAGTTCCATTGAACTGTAACATTCCTTAAACGTTCTGGAGAACTTTGCATGGATATATGTTATTGAAACACAATCCCGTGAAATTAACAAAAAGCTTAGGCCTATATTTATGAAGGAAACTAAATTTTGCTTTAGGCTTATAAAAATTTATGTACCCACACGAATGTACGACCAGTACATAAACACTGTAAAACCTAGCCAATCAAACGTCAATTAACTACACTAGTTATTTTTATTTCAAAAATTAATTTTCCCCCAATTGTCTTAGGTTAGTTCTGCATGGTAAAACCTCAAATTCGTCTCGCAGTTACCTCAACAAGGAGGAACAAAATTAGTACGAAACCACGAGAGTGTATAGTCTAACATCTCTGTTTAAATATGTTCCTAAGTGACTTTGGAAGGTTATTTCTTATTTACTCACAAGTGGTAACATAAACCACTAGGTAGGCCTACATGCCCATTGACTTGCTGTAATAATCTGGAAGGACAGAAACGAAAAATTAAAAGCGTACATTGACTCCTACAAATATGTGCTTCTAACATAATACAACTATTAATTTAAAAAACGGGCCTACGGTTTCTTTGAAATCCTCGAATTTGTTAAAAAAATGTATAATCATACACTAAGTCTATTCCCATGCGAGGATAAAAGGAGAATAAGGCCTACAAATTACCTTGTGATATAAAGTGATTAGCACTGTACACTATTTATGAAATACAACATTTCGCCAATAAAACTGTGCACACTTATTTAAATTAACAAGTACATAATAAAACAGAGAGAAATAAAATACAGCTAGCATGAAAGCCAAGTGACGGACTTTTCGATGCGATTATTTATATTTTTAAATCACTGGACATTACGAAACCTGTATCCCTTCAAAGAACTGTTGTTAGTCGTACTATATCACGTTAAATATATAGCAATGTTTTACACGGTTCGGTATAAAGCATGTAACAAACATGCTAACGCATTGAGCCTTATGGCAAATAAGCGCTTGAATGTACAAAAACAGCTGATTCTCCCAGCTTGCAATCTGTTCTGACGTCACGGGCCAAGCCGTGCATTGCTAGCGCACCGCGTGCTGACGTAGTTCAAAATTCCACCGGCAGGTGGCATCAGAGTTATGTTTTAAGCTTTCGCCGCTTAGCTTCGGAGCGTTGTGTTTGCCCGTTATGCAGTAAATAAGGTTTTCTGATAAAACACATTCAAAAGTATTAGAAATAATTGTTTTCTAATTTTAAACTGTAAGTTGTTATGTTTTACTAACTCCAACATGAGTATCTTAAATTAGAAACAGCAATTTTTTTTTCACACACTAAGAAATACGTTGGTTATGGAGAGTGCAACGTCTTTCGTGGCAGTATAATAAACGTAATTTTAATTCTTAAATTGCGTGTGTCAATATGTCTTGTTTTTTTAGTGGCAGTTTTGAGTTACAATTTCGATTTTAATGTGTACATATTTACGAGATTCGTAACGGTAATGGTGCGGGTCGTATAAATTAGAGTCGATGCACAGAAACCAGCATTAAAAGACGTTAACTCGCAGGTATTTATAACTAAGATTACTATTGGTTATAAATGTTATTCAATACCTGTGCATTTATGGAGTAGATATTATTGATAACATTTTCAGGCCAGTGTAACGTAGTTGTAAACTTTGTACAAGAATATGTAAATAAAAGAACGTGGCAAAGTTTATGTTTACATGAAGCGGAAATACATAAACTGGCATAAAATAGAAAATAATCAGTGGCTTTTTTGAGTGCTCACTTTATCCCGAATCACCTATATGTTTTTTGCTTCACGCAGTGTAAACACTATACTATGAATTTAGATTAGGTATTACTGTTATTTTCACATGGGAGAAGAAGAGTTTGTTGTAGACATGAGGGTAGCAAGTTGTTTCTGTGTTATCTTAAAAATGGGGGTATAGCATATGACGCAAATTTTTATGTAAAAGCGCTGAGAAAAATACTATGCAGCTTGTTATTTCTTTTTTTGTCAGACTTGCACGTTTACACAGTCTTTAAAAGGAATTTCATCCCAGAACATACCGACAAATAGATCGAAGCTACAAACAACTGCGCCACATAACGTCGAAATTATTCATGAAAACTACTTTTAAAAATTAAATATTAATTTCCTGGGCTTATAAAGGTTGTACAACACCGCGTCTCGATAGAATCGCAAACTTCTGTACAGTTTAATTCTCACTGGTTGTACTTGCTTTTCAGATCGTCTGCCTTAAAAGTTCACAAAGTTCTCTATTTAATTAAGTTATATAGTAAAATGAAAAAAAAAAAAAAAAAAAAAAACTTCATTGCTTTTTTTAGGTACTTCCGCAAGCATCATTCCTACTTGAAAAACACATCAGAATCTTTACTGGTTATGGTATGCATCGTCGGTTGACAGAAAACAACTTTAATGCCTTTTCGTACCATTAGGTGTCTAATTTCGAAAAATCTTAACTTCACATCCTCAATAGTTCTACTAGTATCCAAGTAATTAGAAAATCATGACGATAGCCCGTTCAGTCGAAGCCACAACTCACCTCTGTACAGTACTGAGAATTCGAATTTTGAAAAAAAAAAAAATATCTTAATTCCTCTTTGCGGTAATTAATCTAATAATTTCATCATTTTTCACCACGTTTCATTTCCTTAGGTAGAGAATTTTAAAAATTCGTAAAATTACTTTTCAAGCTTTTTAGTAAGCACCAATCTTAAACAAAAATCACGTCGATATATAAAATATCACTGGGTTCGATATATATCGATTATGAATTGAAAACACTTCTTACACTACTTTTTACCTTTTTGAGACAGAACTCGGGAAATATATATTTAAATGGCATTTTGGATATTTCCATAAGCATCAATCTAAAGCAAAGAATACTTCGATATCTCGATTGGTTCGATAGATATCGAGGAATAATCGTAAACATATTTCACGTATTTTCGCACCATTAATTAAAGAATTTCGAAACGTCTTGGAGTCGTGTCATGGAAATTTGTACACGTAACAAATTGAAGTAAATATCACAATAGCCAATTGTGTTCCAGTGTTATTGACGATTCAAAACCCTTATTTCCCCCTTAATAGTGCTTGGGGGTCGAATTTCAACAATTCCTAAAACAACTTTTTTTTTTATTTTTTTATTTTTACGTAGACAACATTTTGAAGTGAAAACCAACTCTCTATCCCGCAGGATTCTATATATTTTTAAAGTTAATCGGAAACACTTTTAAGGTCTTTTCACCACCTTAAATGTTGAAATTCGAAGAATCCTGAAATTGGCTAGTATTAATTTTTATGCGTGTCACATTAAAGTAAAAAATCACGATGATAGGCCGCCGGGTTCGAGCTCTATCGACGTTTCTTCGTAAATGCATTTCACTCCTTTTCACCCCCTTAGAGGTCGAATTTCTAAAAATCCCTCCTTAGTGTTTGCCTACGACCTAAGCGGAAACCACACAAAAAATACAACGATTATAGGTCCAGCGGTTTGGGATGCATTTTGACGTGTCAGTTAGTCATTTGTTCTGTCAGTGTGTCTTTTATGTATTGAGATAGCTATTATCTTAATATATAAAATGAAGTGTCCTGATTGACACACTCACTCATTAACGCACAGCCCAAACCGCTGGACCAAGAACCATGAATTTTTGAAGGAAGCTTCCCCTTGCCCCGAGGCACCCACTAAGAATAGATTTTTCTAAATTCCATAATTAAGGGAGTGAAAAGGGGTGAAATGTGTTTTCAAAGAATCCCTGATAACTCATTAACCGGGAAAGCTATCATGATTTTTAACTTCAAAATACCCCAAAAAAATGTATATTTGTGAATTTTTCAAGTTTGCGAAATTCGAAAATTATGCGGGTGAAAAGACGTAACATGTGTTTTTCATTAATCCGTGATTTCTCCTAATCTATTTCAGATGGTCAGGTGACTTTTCCTTTAGGTAAATATCTAAAATGTGTTGTTTGGGAATATTTGAAATTCGTCCTTGAAAGCTCTTAAAAAAATAAAACGTGTCTTTAATTACTCCCACTTACCTCCTAAACCAGTGTAAATATTGAAATGGTTTTTGCTTTTAAATAAATCTTACGTAAATATTAAAAAAGGAATTTCAGGATTTTTCGAAATTCGTCCTTGAAAGCTGTTAAAAAAAATTAAAATACGTTTTCAAATAATAATCTATACCGCTTATACCCGTTGAAATATCGAGATGATTTTTTGATAAGAATGATGCTTACGTAAATATCTACAAATCAAATTCAGGTTTTTATGAAATTCGAAAATTAGATAGGTGAAAAGCAGTAAAATGTTACAGTCTCCCGAAAAAAGAGAACGACCATAGGGCAATAATTCAACAGTTGTTTATTTTAGCCAACCTACTCATAAATAAAAACTCTTAGGATTGTAGCATGTACATACGAAAGAATTATCACGGTCTACCTTAAATCATTAATTCAGGTATTGTATAAAGTTTGTGGTGTGGGAGGGGTGGGGTTACGGGTTCGTATCCTGCGCAAGACTTTGTGATGGGAATTACTATGACATCATAAGAGCATAATGCGCGCGCTCTTTACAATGAGCTAAGACAATTTATAGTTACTGTTTGCGTTACACTATTTTATAGAGAAACAAAAATGAATTAAAAAGAAAGATGTTCTGCATTTAAAGTACGCTCAGCGAAGCGGACTGGAGAAAGCTGTTTGTATTTGTTGATTGAAAGATATACAGATAATATAGTAACACCATCAATTAATACTTAGTTAAAAGTTAGATACTTTTTTCTATAGTGCACGCGGGCGAAGCCGACAGGGACTGCTAGTTATTGATAAAAATGAATGTGCAAAAACATGTTTGGGCTATCATAACGTTATAAATAAGTATGCAATTGGCAGTGGAATATTTGTAGTTTACGATATCCATCAAGCAAAATTAGTGAACATTTTGGAAAATTAATTTTTTGAAAACTCACCATGTTCACATTGAGAAACTTCTTGTAAACCTTCATAATATTTCTGTCTTAACGTAACCAAATAAATATGTTATGGTTTTTAAATAATTATTCTTTGCTTGAATGTTTTTCTCGTTTTATTTTTAACCTTGTAATATAATTCATCTTACAAGAAAATGTTTTCGTATAATAGTCCTTACACGTTTGCGAATGTTTAATTTGTACAATTATAAATTCTGCTAGTTACAAATTGCACATTTTAAGGTAATATATGGCTAGTTACGGGTTCGGGAAATCAAAACATTTCAAAGCGAAAAGACAAAAACTTGAAAGCCTTAATTTTCGAAAAACAAATGAACGCAAAGGGTTGAATCAAGCTCAAACATAAGCATGTTTTTAAAAAACTCGTGGCGCCAAACGCAAGCCACAGGAAATTCTTTTCATTCCTGGTCTGCAAAGATGGAACTGCGATATCCGTCTCTTCTGACATCTCGGCAGTGGCCTCGGGAGGCCAGCATCCATCTCGGTCCAGCACGTAGTCGCTCCAGATCAAAGAAATGTGCAAAGGACATTGGGTGGCGACGAGAGACATCTTTCTCTAGTTAACTCTCAAGGAACGAGGCCCAATAAAAAGACTTGGACAAAACCAGAAAACCTTCTCACCTTCTGAAAAGACATTGATTCCTTTGAGCAGTGTCGACGCACATTTACTCGCATTGTTTTACAATTCAGTACATTAAAACCAACAATATACTATGTATGGTAATTTATGTTAGTAAATATTTTAGCTACAATCGAATACTTTCTTTCCTCTAAAAAAGTACACTGAACTTCTTATTTCTTGTTTAGCAAAGAACTAGCTGGTTATAGCCAGAGATTGGTGGACCAGATTTACGAGGTAGCTAACCACGTTAAGAGTGAGATATCAGCAGCAAGATGGTTTTAACTAAGGTATAAAAGGGTATTGATCAACTTAAGGGGGAGTGTTAGACAATGTTATTGTATTTTCAGTTTTTGAGCAATATTTTTTTTTTTTTTTCCAAATTGTATTATCAAAATTTTCTCTTCGACAAAGCATAGGATATATTCTTGGTAAAATGTTCGGCATAAATAGTACTGAAATCTTTCATTAATTTGTCATGCAGAATCAATGCAAGAGAATTCTTGAAAGTTAACCTAATTCTCTTCCAATGATTCTGCATGAAAAGCTAATAAGAGATTTCACTATTATTTATGCCGAGCAGTTTACCAAGAATATAGCCTATGTTTTATCGAAGAGAAAATTTTGATAATACGTATTTGAATAAATGTTACTGCTCAAAAACTGAAAGTACTACAAAATTGCCTAACCATACCCCTTAAGGTTTGGAAATGTCGACAGCCGCAATGAATAGAGGAAGTAACAAAGTCCTGAGCAATATCATATAGTACAGATGAATCACCATCAGAAAATTTTTAAAAATTATTTCCTCTGTATTAAGCACTTATAAATAATTATTTACGAAATATCTACCACCGGGCCATATTCCCAACACATATATATGATATGACTCACCTAATTGCGTATTGGTAGAACGTGAAAATTTGCATTTTTAAAGTAGCATGAAACAGAGTGCAGGTGAAATTTCTTAAGTATTGAAGTAACGAACTATTATATACAACTATAGATTGTTAAAAATGCTTCTCAACGTAAAACAAAATATTGCACTATCTAAAAAAACAAAAAAAAAAAACAAAAAAAAACTAATTGAAGTTTAAAAGACAATTATCATTTAACCACAGGCGTTAAAATGATCTTAATGAAAATAGATTCACAATGACAAATAGGACACACAAACTGTCATTTGTCATCCTTACACAAACACTACACACTCTTAATGGACGTATCACCACAGACTGCACATAATCTCATGTATTTCACCTCATCCTTGCCACACACAGTACATTACCAGTTCTGGAGTGTTGGTGTCAGTTTTTACTTTTTTTTTTCCTCTTTGTCTGGATAGAAAATATCAAAGTTTTTCTTGATGGCTCGTGGTTTGCACCTGTTGGTGTTATGTTTTATCTCTTTCTCATGCTTGCTGTTTTTTATATCATGGAAGAATCGTTCGCTCAACAGCAGCCCACGTGAGTTTATTTCAGGTTTTTTGTTACAGGTTGTCTTCTTTCTCAATGGCGTTGGGAACGTTTCATTAACGGAGCTCGTAGACGATTTTGCTGGCAACCCTAGAGTTTATGACATTTCATGCTCTCCGTTGATGGAAGAATCTGACACATCTGTTGAAAGTGATACGTCAGAGTCAGTTGATTATATTGCTGGCGTGTGAGCGAACATATGACATTGGGTTGTCACTGTCACTGCCTGACTTCGGAATTGCGGTAGTTGAGATGAACCTGAGGTACCTGGTGTTTGGTTACCAAGGTTGACTGGGGTGGAATTTGTTCAGCTATGTGTTGTTCATCGGTGTCCGGTTCGGGTGGAGTCAGATCGTTTGCTGCGCTTGGTGCAAAAGCCTCCTCAGAGGTTATCACAGGGATGAAGGGATGTATCCCTGTGGCCGTGAAACCCCTTTTCACGTCGCTCTGAGATATGGACGTTTCCCAAGCAGGGGCGTCATTTGGGTCCACAGGAGGGGGGGGGGCAAATGCCACCCCTGGATTTAGAATTTTATGTGTATAAATATATTTATTTTTGTATTTTTAAATTTAAATAATGATATCTTAAGCACATAAAACTGAAGTTTTATTATTAAAGTATCTAATTTAAACATGCTTAACTAACAAAAATAAGCAACAAGGTCACTGTCGCCGGGAAACTAAATCTTGCCCCCCCCCCCTAGAAAAACCTGAATTGACGCCACTGTTCCCAAGTTGGTGTGAAAACACCCCCGAAATTCAGCTATATGAAATGTCGGTTTCATGTTTCTAAACATCGAAATAGAGTAGTGCTTGCTGGCCCCAGTAAATAACAAAGCTCTGGAAGTAGCCTTTATCTAATGGTCGCAATTCGTGCGTTGTGTTCTAAGACTAACAATACAAAAGAATATCGTTTTCTTCAGCAACCTCACAAATTTTATAGTCCAAGTGAAACTTAGCCCAATTAAAAATTAAGACATTTTCCACCAGGCTTGAATCGGTTAAAATGTTTTAAGAAATTGACATGTGTGTCAGTTGTCATGCTACCTATAGCAGAAATCCGAATGACTGCTCGAGTGGGCATCTTTCTTTCCCAAGCGGTGATTCTCCTAATTCCTTTGAAGATGAGCCTTGGGGAAACGACATAATCTGTGGCATTACCACATGCTACAACAGACACACACTTACCATGCTCTCGGAACAACATTGACACGTTTAACCCCCTTTTTAGCCAAAACGGTAGGATCCTAATGAAGATGCAATCTGCACCGTGTAGCGTGTCACACTCGCTACAAAAATACATTATGTAATATCCTTGGAAAGCCGGTTGTAGACTTACTGGTGCCACTGTTGCAGGCGACGTCCTCTTCTGAACTCCCGCTGAAATGTTTACCTGAAGCTTGTTAGAATGTAGCATTTCTGAATTAACTCAATTATTGCCAAACTTTTTGCTATGTATCATGAGCTACGGCTCTGCGAACATTACTTTTCAGTAAGTACAAGTGCGGATGAAATTCCAAGTCTTCATTGATGCGTTTAAAACGTCAATTACTAATATTATTATAAATTTCAGCAATAAAATTTCACGGTCAGAAGATAACATTTAATTTAGTCTCTCGACACTCATGGCGAAAAATTCAGGACACAATAAAACTACATCTTGAATGAAACTGTGGAAAATGTTCATAACAAAAAAAAAAAAGTTCTATCTGAAATCCTTTATGTTAGTTACGAAGAAATAAGTCAATTATGGACGGTAAAAACCAGTCTCGGCACCCGATGGCCATGCGCACAAACGGAAAAACAAATTTTGCAGAGTCTCAGAACAGTCCAAAAAAAGGTTGACAGATAAACCGATTGTGGGCGCTGTTTATGCGCGTTACATTGCCACTCCAACTAATTCATCTTACTGAAGATTCACAAGGACTAAATGCCCGCCACGACTGCTTCCTACTTACATACATTGTATCACCCAATTTTCGCCATTTTTCACGGACCGAGGCATCTTGCCCTAGCTGTGATCCGGCCGTCCCGACTAGCGAGGAAGAACTGTAAAGAAAATGGCTACGCCGAAACAAGCGTCACTCCCGCTTGACCTTCACTGCCGCGCTCCTATTGGCTAACCATAACCTACACTGCCCTCTAAGGCCTAAACGAAACTGGTGCCACCCAAACCTCTCCGTATATGGTCACCAACTGAATCCCACTGCGCCACACAAAAATACAAACAACAAAAACACTCTGCCGTCCCCTCGTGGAGTCCCGAGACACCAAAAAAACATAATTATAATAGCATGTTTATTTAACAAGATGCATGAACCAAATTGCGATTATTACTATTCAAAACCTCAAAATCAGAGCATTCTTCCTATTCGTAAAATACACCAATGACAAACAATTACAAACTTTGACATGACAAAACAATTATATATCTAACCTCTTCATATAAAAACGAAACATGTTATACCTACAATGTTACAACCCTTTTTCATCCTCATTATAATTTTTTTAAGTGATCGTTTGAACCAATTTAATTTTAGAATGCATGCAGGGTTCACTCTAAACCTACCCTTTTGCAACTTCAGGGCTCCTTTGAAAAAAAATTAAAAAACAATCCAGCCACGTTGGGAATTTCATTCTCACTGCAGTTTTTGAAAACATTGAGCTGGAGCACCTTAGAAGTTAATGGGTATCCAACATAGCATTAACAAAATATACGCGAGCATAGTACTTTTTCTTGTTCCTGAGACAGGGTTGGCTTACATCCCAAATTTTACATTCACATTACTTTCATCACAAAAATACCGGTGAAGAGTTATTCTTGGTACACCATACCAGCGACATGCTTCATGAACTAGAAGTCATTTTCCTTTCACCGCAAGGATGGCCTTGAACAGAGCATCTTCGGACCATAATCCACGCTTCTTCGTTTCATCTTTTATTTCGGCCGTGATGAATCCTGAAACGCAAGAGGAGTCAACAATGCAGTGCAGTTATTCTGGTACGAGTAATTACGTCTGCCCATGCGTACGCAGTATATTTTGTAGAATTTACAAAAACAGAAACTTTGGAAACCCATTTAGCAAATGAATCTTATGTAAAAGTAAATAATTTGGATTGTATTAACACAGATTCTACGAAGGAATGTTTGTAACTTAGTTTTACAGAAGATTCGTATCGTAACTGGGTTTTCAAGAAAACGTTTTGTAATCATACAATAATTTCTATCGAGTGTAGGTAATATGCCCCACGTGGGCCATATTACCAACACTGGTGATAATGATCAAAAATCCTTCACAGTAATTTACATGTTGCATGTACACAAATAACTATACATCCTTTCGACTCTGCAGTAATTAGGCAACCATTACCGAATATAATTAAAAATTATATGTTGGGTATAGATAAATTCAAATAACGTTACTTACCGAGCGAAATATAAGAAGCTGTATTTATGCGACGAAGAACTGTTGAACAATAGTGGCTTAACGCGACGAGACGCAACTGCTGGTTACACAAAGAATTACAACAAAAATTACGAAAATCGTACTGAAACTGAATGAAATCCAAGGAACATTTTATTTCAATTTTTTTTTACTGTAACGCCTGATTGTTTTGTGTCGCTGGGCTTAGTATGAGACGGCCTACAAACTACCTTAAGTAAACGGCATAAACATCCGTGTCCGTGCTGGGATTATAACCCAGGATCTCGCACCGTAGGTCAGCATGCTACCGATGACGCTACGGAGGCCAGCATATTTCAACAAATGAAAGGTGACAGAACGTAGACAGGACAGTAGAAGGTAAACAGGAAGTCGTACGTACTGACACAAAGTCAATCGCGACTGGCTTTTAAAACTTCGTTTTGTAGTTCCGGACATAAGTGAGCTTGTGGCGCACTCCCATGGACGTACTCGTGTGGGAGACATCACGAAAAATCACGATGGCTGCCGAGGATCAGCTACGAACGTCACATGAGTTTCTTTCTCGTTTCCGTGATACGCCGATCAAACAGTGTGCCTTACTGTGCCTAAAGAATCGGTAATAAACCACGTCAGTTACAGCCACGTTGAATGTCCCGGATTATTGAAGCCTGGAATTTGAACTACCTTATGTTATTCCTGGATGACTTTAAACTTTCAAGTATTTTCCTTGCATGTGTTACAAATATGAACGTTTGTTCGTCTTTTATTCAATTACGTACCATTCATACGATTGCGATGTAGCTCTGGTGAGTTTTGGGTGCGCCCGCGAAGGTGTCTGGAAAAAATTAAGTATTTGTTAAAGGAAAGAGGGGTCAAAGTAGGTACGAAAAAATTTAGTGAAAACTTTGGTGAGTTGTACGTGCGACATGAATGTTTTGCCATAAACAAGTGGCGGCACAAAACGGGGTAGAGGTTAGAACGAAGTAATCAAAACATTAAGTGAAAATAATTGTGGTGAAATGTGCGTCCTCCCACCCACGAAGTTTTCTGCCAGTAAAATGACTGGAGGGGGGAAGATGATTCAAAAAGAGGTAGTGGTGCATAACGGGGTACCTAAAAATTTAAAAAAAAATATATACTATACGGATTTGTTTAGCATGCTCTTGCGAAGGTTTTCTTCCTAAAAAAATTATGGGGTGAGTGGTTGCAAAATGGAATACGAGGGAACGGTGTACAAAATAAATTATGGGCCTGCAATGAATTAAATTACTTTAAGTAATAATTGGAAATAATTTAATCTTACCAATTCGCTAAATAATTGTGCCCAATAAGTTGTGGCGTAAATAACAAAATACAGAACTTGGTTTACATAAATTGTCTTGTATATATAATGGGTAAGTTTACGCTCGCATGTGTAACGTTTTATCACGATAAATATTTTTAAGAAATATTTAGTAAATTTCTAAAGTTATTAATTTTAGAACGCAAAGCATAAATATTGAACCATAATTTTTCAGCTCGCTGTTTATTTGTCACTTGGCAAAAAAGTAAGCCGCATGATCGGACAAAGTACATGCAGTTTACGAAAACTGAACAGTTTATAACGATGTCGGTTATTAACCTGGAATTTATTATAATTATTAACTAGATGCACGAAAATTCCTTTTAAAAGCTTAATTCACGTAGCACTCCACGCAAGTTTTTCGCAGATGTTTTCCAAGAGTTTGCTTATATGGTTATAGAAATTTTTCCTGCGTGTAGCAAACGTTTATATATTTCAGCTGCCTAGTAACCCGTTCGAGTGTAATTTCCTACACGTGCAAAATTGTTTCGGAACGCAGCCTTCCCGTAAGACCAGTAATACGACCCGGCGAAAATCTCATTCATTACGTCTGATGATAGGAACACTGAACCGGCAAGCAATGGTTATTTTTACCAACACTGCGTTTACCGTTCGTTATCCACTGTTTCAAATAACGAATCAAGGAAATTGCACAAAATTTTCTTATTAATACTGTTTCCGCATTATTAACTTTCTAAAATAGGCGTATATATAAATGAATGTATAAATAAATATATACATACATACACACACACACACACACACATATATATATATATATATATATATATATATATATACAGGATGGTCCTGAACTACAGGTACCAACCAGGGAGGTGATTCCTTATGGAAAATAAAGCAGGACATATGTAAGCCACTTTGTACCTAAGTGTAATATTATTGGAGTAATGAGTCACAAAATATCGAATTTTAAAACCGTATTTATTTTAAATATCGGAAACATAACTATGTAAAACGACAATACTCTGAACATTGATTTATGTTATAATAGTCTTCAAACCCACATCAAATGCTGGTTGATACCTTCATCCATTACTAAAAGAACAGGGGTGGCCACCCTCTAAGTGGACTAAACGTTTGTGCCAACGGGATAGTGGAACATTTGACGATGTTTTATTGAGTAGTGCGAGCTTTGTGTAATATACTAAAGAAATGTCAACTTGCTAAGTAATATACGAGTAACAAATTTAATGACATTGAGGGAAAAAAATTATATGTCTTTCAATCATAAATGTAAAAGACAGCCGCAGTTTACAAAAGGATGAACGAAATAGGCAAAAGTCAAGTCTGTTTTGTACGTAGTATGTGTAGGCCACCAAGTTTGATTTTGGGATCATTTAATCAAGAAATAAGTACCTGTAGTTAAATATACAAACAATTAACTTTGATCCATTCAGATAAAGTATATTGCTTTTTAACCAAATTTCACGGAATTAAATATTTTCAGCCGGGCAATACTACCTCTGCAGTAATAGTGCCATCATTTGATGGTACAGCTAAGGAAGTACGTGGTGACTACATCTTGTAAACGGTTCAGCTTGCAGTGGCTGAGAATCTATAATAATCCTCTCTAGTAGTACCGCCTGTAGAGACAGCGAGTTGTTTTCCTCTCCTGTCTACGTACATTTTAGGACCAGCTTGATCCCCTCTCTGAGTGATTGATCCTCTGCATGGTCGGGTCCGTTCTCTAGCCGCGGATTAGTGAGGTACAACCACTACTATCGGCTGTTTGGTCAATCTGAGGGTAGCAGCCGGCTCTCAACTAAACTTCCGTCCCTGAGGGCTCAGCCCAGTGGCCCCGGAGGAGTTGATACATCCAGGTAATCTGCGCTTGTCCTTTAATCACTGCACAGTACTTTCCATGTGGGTGACTAAATACCTTTATTCGTTGTTAGTTTTGCTATTTTATATCTGTACAGCATATATCTATGTTTACAAAAATTGCAAATTTTAGCATACAAAAATGTTTGGCATTTAAAAATTAATTCTTATACACTTTACAACATTTGTTTGAATTGTCATAAAAAAGTTTGCCAACCAATTCCCAAATTTTTTTTTATAAACGTGCAAAATATTTTGCGAAATGTAACAGACCGTCGGAGGTTAATTTTTTCCACATGAAAGACTTTGCTCCTTAAAATTATTTCCTTTAATCCCGAAAGTTTCTTGGAAAATTTTGACCATTCTTGTTATAGTGCCTCAATCATTGCTAAACATGTTGTATAGTCTTTTTAACATTAAGCTACTTTACAGATGTCAGAAAGTATGTTGTTTGATTGAAGTGATTTCGGTATTTAGCTCTGGTGAAGGGTGACATGATGCGCCAGAATGAAAGGGTGAAGGAAATGAGAGAACTCCGAGAAAACCCACCGACAGTGACATCGTCTGGCACCATTCTCGCATGCAAACATCTGGGGACCGACCCAACCTGGAATGAAACACGGGTTGCCTCTGTGGGAGGCGAGTGCGCTAACCACAGAGAAACTGTGTTAAGTTTCACATGCTATACCTATATCTTACCTTATTTCTCATCATACACCACTGTTTTATTAGGTGTGTAAAGTACAAAACTAATTTCGGAATACAAATTTTTCTGGTTCACGTTTCTACTTGCAATATTATCAAATAGTTAACGCTATTTTTAACACATGTTGAATAAATAAATATGTTCTGTTTAATATTATTGGAATGTATATATATATATATATATATATATATATATATATATATATATATATTTAGTTTAACTTCACAAATTTCAATGTATATGTCTGTATTTATTGTGTACAGGATTGAACACCTAAAATGAAAAGGAAAAAAAGCATGCATACGCATTCAATAAAACACTAAAACGTATCTGTTAAAAACATATTTTGACTGTCAGGTACAGAAAATTACAAAAATTTTTATGCGATTTGATAAAACTTGCAATAATACTGTTTTATTTTAAAATTACCCTAAGACTGTGGAGTAAGTAAGTTGACGTTGGAAAGTGTTAACATCAGTAGATTTTAAAATCTGGAATACAAACAGAAAGTTAATCGTCATATTTTTGCTCTAGACAATTCATACGACGATGGTTTTACATTTGGTGAATTTAGTTTCACAACTTTTCAAAAGCTTAAGCATTCCTGTTTGTACCAGATAATTACTGGCATTTCTGAAACACCATGTTGTTGACAAAGTTATAGTGTAGTTTTAAAGGTAATTTCATCACGTGTTAATAAATAATTACGTTTCACCAATGCGTACATACTTTTCACAAAACTAGTTGCCGGCATGCGGCTTTACCTGGGTGGAATTTTTGAAGGAGAAACTATTTACGATAGCTAATCATGTTAATGAGAAATTGAGAACGTGCTGAAACACATTTTACAACTTATCGCCCACTAAGTACAACGATTCCTCACCAAGTTTATGATATATCAATAATATCGGGAAAATACATATTACCCCTTTTCACCCCTTAGTGAGTGTCTATGACGCAAGGGGAAGCCATTCATAAATTTGCATACTTCAAATATAAAACTACTCTCCTACCAGCTGCTACTTATATGTTCGTATATATCACATCAGTTCCCCGTCGCCTTGCCTGACTCGAAAATGTGATACTCCAGCTAATATTCCAGACAACTATGCCAAGATAGGTCGAGTTCTGAAGATAATTAATGTGCATATACAGGTCCGTGTCCAAAGAAGTATACGTATCAAGAAGACAGAAAAAATTACAACTTTTAAACAATTTCTCCGTGGTCCGACCTGATTTTCGGGATTTATTCAAAATGTTAAATCTTTCCACACCCTAAATTGTCGAATTTCGAAACATGTTAAAATAGTAGTTTAGGTACTTACGTAAGCTTATTTCCTATGCAAATCATCATCTCGATGTATCAAAATATATTTTTAAGAGATACGGATTTTTAACTGAAACCACATTTTTAAATTCCCCTTACTGGTTTAATTTCAAAAAATTTTGAAACTACTTTTTATAGATATGCGTATACCTTATTCTGAAAAAAAAAGTCACCTCTATATCTAAACTGGTTTGCGAATTATCGAGGATTGATTGAAAACCTATTTTACGGCTTTTAACCTCCTTAATTTTCATATTTCGAAAAATGTAACATTAGGTAATACACATTTTTGTAAATTTAATTCTGAAGTAAGAATCACCTAGATATTTCAACGGAAATAAGCCCTATAAAGAAAACGCTGAAAATACATTTACACCCCCTTAATTTAGAATTTCTAAAAATCCGTTCTAAGTATGTGCCTACGGCGTAATGGGAAGTTGGCCTTAAAGTTTCATGACTCTAAGATCAGGGGTTCGGGCTGTGCGTTGACGAGTGTGTGAGTGAGTGGAACACTTAATTTTGTATATGTAGATTAATAATACCGTGTGTTCATTCATTGTGTACTGTTACTTATTTACTGCATATTACATTAACTTTATTATTTTAAAAAGTGAATATCGAAACTGTGAATTTAAATTATAATTTTGGGTAATTATTGTTTTAGTACATTAAACGTTGCAAATTATTTCAAACTACCTGTCTTCAAACCTAATTATGTTTCGGGATATTGCAATACAATATGGTGGTCTGTATATGGGAAAAAATTTATCTGCACATTTCTAGCTACTAGTTCTGAGAAAAATAATCTTAGTTTTATCCTTCCCTATCGTTAAAGAATATATTTACATTTTCATGTCATATAAGCCACTACAAAGTCCCCCCGAATATATTTTACAGAAAAGAATAACAGATGAGAAAATGGGTAGTCTGAAACAGCTTGTTTGTCCAATATTAGCATTTCTTTCCAGGCTTTCTCGTAGAACACATTATAACATTATTGCTTTTCACAGTTCGTTATTCTAGATAGAAAGCAGGAAAGTGTGAAAGAGAATCAAAGTAAAAAGTAAACGCTAAAATGAAGAACAGTAACAAAACAGAGAAATGTAAAAGCACATTGCAAAACTGTAATATAATAATAGTGGTAAGCCGACGTACAGATCTCGGCTATGTATATAACTGCCTAATTTAAATGCTATATGGCTTAGTTTCCGAAATACTTCAGAAAAATTAAATTGTTGAGTGAAGGATCTAAGTCATCGCGTAATTTGGTGACGTCACGTTTTATTATTTGCCTGTAAATTTATTAAATATTATAAGTATCTTTCTTTTTTAATGTAGAATATTTTTCTCTGCCAAAACAAAATTTTGAATGCACATTTTAAGCAAAAAGCATCCCAATTAAATAACTTAAAACCTCTACAGTTTACAGAAGCTCCATAACGACAACGTACAGAAAACAAGAGAGATAAAACATAGCTACCTGCAATTCTTTTTAAAAATAATCGAAGAATGGAAATACGTGCACATTAAATAAACAGGCTTAGGTAATCCTAGCTCAATAATGTCAAATGTAATTCCAATTATTACTAAAAACAATACATTTAAGTGAGTTGTCACAAATCTTAACTCACAAAGCCAAATATAGTCCATACATTGTTTTCATTCCACAAAACATATAACCTAAACATATTTAAATCATATGTGGTGAGCGACGTTTGGAGTAGTGACTAGAGCTCTCACCTACAACAGATTATATCCTGGTTTGATAGCCAATGAGTTCGATGCCGTTGGCCGGTGTGTTTCCATGGGGATCTCCTGTTTCCCCAACCCGTCCCAATACAGCAGTACTCCATACACACGTGTGACACCTTACCAGCGCTAAACATCTAGTTGCTAAGACTCGGTGTCAGTCGCTATATTGAATTTTATTATTTTTTTTATATCTGATGAGATCTGTGACTATACCGCAAATTCTATTCACCTTGTGCCACAGTACAGACATTGCCATTTAGCCGTTAACGTATAATTTCGCCGCAGTCTGTGTAGCAAATGTTTTTATATTCATAATTTGCCCGACTGATTGTGACTTAACTGTAAATTACCAGCTCAATCACCATGTCTATGCTGTAGCACAAAGTAAATAGGATTTGTAGTGTAATCACAGTTTTAACATTATTCTTCTCGCATTTTCAAAAAGGCGAACAATAGTAAAATTAAATATGGCGACTGAAACAGAGTCTTTAGAGCGGAATAAAATCACTTTATTTCACTGTGAGTCATTTGCTATTCCGAAGTATGATTAAGATTAATGAGTAAATAATTGTATTTATCATTCAGTTACGTTTATACTCTGTTAAAATTTCAACAGCGAATTTATGAACATGTTCTCAGTCTTATGAAGATGCGACGGAGAGAACATATGTAATTATAATCTGTCTTTTCAAGACTTACGCCAGTCAAATGGAAGCTTCTATAGGTGGTTCAGGATGAAATGAGTACTTTTGAAATCCTAGTTCCTTTTCTTTACTAAGATAATTTTCCTAACGAAGTTTACTATAAACAAAGCAACCTACATTCCTTTCAAGGTGCATAGATTTTACCGAACTCAAAAGTTAGCATCTGAAGTCACGATTGACAATATATTTTAATTATTATTCCAGACACCATGATCTTCAAAAGCGCTTTATTTATTGCGAACCACTACACACCGTCAGCGATTGCACCCATGAAGATGCCGACTGTGGTGACACTGCATGTAACCTCAAGACACCTGTACAGAGACCAGCAACACGATGTCTTGCCACAACGCTAGAGTCCCCGGGTTGCTGTACACGTCTTCCTAGTTGGGCAGTAGTGGGTACTCTACAGGTCCAGGTCAGCTAAACGTAGTTATACAGGCGTTTAAACAAATTTAACGAGCCAGAGTTGTGTAGATTTTCTCAGCTACGCCACCAGTTTTTGTTAAATACCAGCATTCTGATATGAACACCTATAACGCTGTTCCAGTTTTAAGATGGCGGGAATATAAACAAATTCCAACTTTTTCTGAACATGGTAAAAATTTACCTAAATTAAAAATCCGTAGTACATGGGTTGTTCGACACGTCAGTTCGTTTATGGTACCATAAAGTGAGAACACTTTGCACTCACATGGGTTACTTTGCACCATTAGATTTATTTCGTTATATTTTGGAATTCCGGAACAAGAGTAATTCTAAAGTAATATTTATCATTAAAGCTATGAATGGCGAAGTCTTCTACGATTTGCGATTCTGCAAACCTTCACTTACAACAAAAATATGTATTGCAAAGTAACCCCAAAATTAGGCAAAGTAACCTCGCTTTACGGTATGTGTAATATTATTCTCCGTTCACTCTTAGTTGAGTTTTAGGATAAACAAAACAAAATATAAACAAACATGTTTATTGGCTGCCGACCGCCGTGCACTGTGATCTTGCATAGGAAATAGATCTTTGTTATCTGTCGTGTACATATAAATTTACCACTCCGTCACTTAATAAGAGAATTTTATTAACAAATATCTAAAATATACAAACGTTGCAAACACAATTTACGACGCTATATGTTTATTATTATAATTATGGTTAGCGGGCGACACGTCCGTACAGTTGGTTCACGAGTTATTTAACGACTTACGCACTGTTAAACGTACGAGTTTCTTGGTACACTTGCCAGTATTTAGAGATGTACGATACTCTGAAAATACCAAAAGTTTAGTTCAGTAATAATTACAACAGTAAAAATAAGTCAGAAATATCACAATCAAATATAATGTTTTTTATTTTTTCAAGTATTTTTGGACGTTAAAGCGTCAATATCGTGGTTACTGCGATTTTTTTTTTTTTTTTTTTTTTTTCGTTTGTCCGTTTTCCGTTCCAGTTCGTCCGAACTACGGCCACGTGGTACGAACCAAATTTCCTTGTTCTAATTTGTTCCGTCCTCGCGTCGGTTTATATTTACGTCGCTTGTGGATTAGGTTATGTGATGCTGGACGTGAACATTAAAAATGTCTTGCATGGTTTCGAAACGTGGATATATGTCTTCATTACTAAACAAACTGTGGTAATTTTTATAAGGCAAGAATAAAAATTTCGCATAGCATTCTTTTGTATTGAAAATTTTTTCAAAAAGAAGTCCAAAATAATCCAGGAAGACTTCACAGTAAGTGTAATCACTCATTTTGTTGACAACTTTGTTTCTTCATGTAGTACCAAATTTTCGTTACGTTAATACCGGAATATTTGAATACAACCGTTAGCTATAACTTGACAATTACAATTAAATTTTGAAATATACAGTAATTTCACATGATGTCAATATTTTATCAAGTTTTTATGTAATTTTTGTGTCCCTATATCAATAACACGTACGAAATTTTCACAAAATATTGTTTTAATATATACGGTGTTGTTGTTTCCTATGATGCCGACAGTGCACACTTTAGTCGGTTGGAAATAGTACGTCGGCGCGACGCACAAATTTAGCCAATTATAAGCTAGCGAAGTGCATCGATATTACGTTATTTGTTTACTTCAGAACTCAACTTAAGAGTGAACGGAGAATAGTTTCTTGCATGATATTTTAATCACAGTTAATTCAGTTTTACTTCTTTGCGAAATTGGTTACGTCCTGTGTTTACTTCTTTATCGCACCAAATTAGGACTTTCGTCTGCTAACAGCCTCTTATACCCCTCAAAATAAGGTACCTTAGGAGTTAATCGAAAAGCTGTCTGGTTAACTTTTGGTCACGATTATTAAACTTAAGTCGAGTTACTCTTTGAACAGCGGAAGATGCAATTTTGTCTTACATTCTCTGCCTTTGTAGTCTTGCTAAACACCTTAAGGGCTTACACGTGGCAAAAAAAAAAATATATATTTCTTTTATTTGAAAGACGCGGTAGTGTTTGTTTTATAGACGTTACATTTTCCAGTTTAAACATTTTTTTATCTCTCACAGTCTTCTCATAGCGACAAGACGAAGCCAAAATTTGCAAGTTACGGGAATCTAAAGTGACTTTCTCGATTCAAATAATTTACACTGAAACAAGACATTATGAGCCATATGCATAAAGATTTAAAAACTCGCAATAAAATTCCTTTTCCACTTTAGAAAATTATCTGAAAATGATGAAAATTTACTTTATTTATTGCAATTTTTAAAATAGACAAAATGACACTTCTGTGTATTTGTAAATATTTTAGCATATTGCCTATGATATTCCATTTTAGTGTAAATTATTTTATTCGAGTAAGTCACTGGGTTTTTATTTCTATGTTCTCGTAACTTGCAAATTCTAAATTGAACATGCCGCTATGGGAAAGATATGAGAGATAAACTATTCTTACAAATGTAAAGTTGAGTCGCATGTAACGTCTATGAAACGACCACTATGTCGTGCAAACATAAAACTATGAATTTTTGCCGCGTGAATATCTTTAAGGAGGATACCATCATAGCAGATTGCGGCTCTCGTTTGAGTACGGATTGAAGTATACTGTTACGAGACGCCTGGGCCATACAGGAAAGCATTGCTCAACACGGTGAGCAGCAGGGAACCAGTAACGAGGCCAGCACGACATTTAGTAAACGTTTTTACCAACAACATTCGCAGCATGGCGCAACGACAAACATCCTCGATGCTGTGCAAAATGCCGCCAATACGTGCGCCAGGCTGACACGACTACGCTCCTCCGAAGTGCCACATCGGTACATCAAAACCCAGCCCACGAATGATTTCATTACAAATGAGAAGAAAGAACGATGACGGAATTAAGGGCAGGGCGAGAAGTGTGGACCGAGCTGCGAATCAGGACATTGGGGCATTAGACGAGCTCACGGCCACCGGTGTGGACGAATTCGCTTTCGAGTTCGACGGCGGTTTGATACGGGCTCGAGCTGCCCTTTATCTTTCTGAAAGCTTATTTATATAATATCTTCCTATTCTATCACTAACCGCCCTTCCGGCCTAAAACCTAGTACACTGTAATAGCATTCTAACGTAGTATAATAAATGTTCAACAATAGCAATGCCTTGAAAATCGTCTTAGTCCTAAGTTATCTCCCGTAGTTTAGACTATCTAGAATTGAAAGTGTAGCAGTACTCAGTGAGAGGTCCCTTACAAATGATGTCTGTTAGTAGACCGTATGATTCCTCTTTCGACCCATTCAGTGTAGCGACGAATGAAACTAGTGTTGGTATTCCCATCTAGGAGTATGGTCTGCTTCACCGCTCTTTGGTCTCTGGGAGGGGTCTGTCTCCTTCAAGCCATCCAGCCGTCACCACCTCGCCAGGATGGTCCTGGGTCGCGACCCACGACGTGCCGCCGTCCGTCAATGGCCGACACAATCACCATCAGCCTCCAGCATCATGCTAACGGTGAGGTCTAAGGTGTCCAAAGGGTCACCCATTGTAGAGTAGACCAACACAAATATTTAAACAGCCGCTCACCTCCAACCTAAATTATGTAGTACAACCGTGTAGTATTTTGTAACTTACTTATGCAGAGTAAAGCCACATAATTATATTACATATTTAATTTAACCGTAACCCTCACCCTTAACTTAACCACATAACTAGTTTCAGTATAAAGTGCCCACCTCTGACTACAGCCACCCAGCCAGTATAAAACATGACGACAACATATAAGTAGAGCCACGATTTTTTGGCGAAAAGATTTTTGCAACATTTGGTTTCAATGCTTCAAGTGCACACATCCTGCTCTTCTACATCATCTGTGATTGGATGATTTTACACTCACTTGCCTCGGCAAATTACAGGCGCACGGAGTCAAAATAATCTTATTCTAATTTGGTGCAGTCAAGTGGGAAACGTGTCTGAAAAAAGACACGCTACCAATAACCTTGAAGCAGAGCTGCCGATGTGCACGTGAGTCACTGAAACAAAGTAAGGCAAAAATATTTTCGCGACAAAATCGTGGCCCTACATATAAGCAATAATACCAGTTTTACAACACTGGACACAATTACTGTATGATACCCTAGGTCGGTATTCTCGTGATTTCCAGTTTCCCTTGAGTCATAATTTCGCCGCTGCTCTATGGTTACCTCGTTTACTCTACTCACACTTCAGCCCTCGCTGGCAATAGCATCCCAATCCTCTCACTTCGCTTACCAGCTGCATGACAAAATCGGGTGTTGCGGTGGTATTCTTGAAGTCTTACTAACTGGCGTTATTCTCTTCTTCTATTGCAGCAGTGATTCAATTGTCCCCCTTTTTTATTCGTCCAGCAACCGCATTCGTGGGGACGCAGAACAATTTTCCTATTATTTCATCCGTTCCTTTATTATCTATTCCAATTTTCTTTTTTTCCCCGCCGGATTTTCGCGTGTGGGAATCGTGCTGGACGATGCCGCTGGTCGACGAGTTTTCTCGGGGATCTCCCGTCTCCCCCGTCCATTCATTCCGGCGCTGCTCCATACTCACAGCATCACGCCATCCCCATCAGTGCTAAAGACCTTGATGTTAAGCGCTGACAAAAATCTTTCCACTCGCTTCACTTCCAATTTTCTTTTGCCACTGACCATTCTTTCGCTATCACTGCCATACAAGTGCTGCAACATTTCTTTCAAAACTTTCAGTTCTAATATCTGCTTTCTGGTTTTGAAATTTAATTTTCAATTAATATTTTCTTGTTCAATTTACACATACTTAATTTACAATCTCAGTTTTTTCATTTGCGTGTTTATTAACTCTTGTCTAATTCCCTGTCATTTCTTCACACTATACTTTCCCGTACATAATTTTATATACAGTGACAAATTTCATTTATAAATACTTATTCACGTTTACTCCTTCGTTTACATAAACTATTTGACGTATAACATAATACACTTCAAATACGATCCTGTAAAGTTTTGATTCAAATTTAATTTAATTTTTAATATTACTTACCTGACTTACCAGATAATTTTCATCACTATTAATATTTCTTTCAGAATATCTTCCTCTTCGTAACAGCAAGCATCCAGTCTAAAAGGGAAAACACCGCATGCATATCGTTAGTATATCTCCTGACTATTATTCAAAATAACTCTAGTTACACATGAAATTGCCTATAGTTATATTATGTTCAAAATATCAAAAACAGTAAACTAAAATGTCTCACTTAACTGTCCTAATATAACCCACTAAGATAAATAAATACCATCAACCACTTCTGACAACATTGATACAAAATATCACCCTGGATGTCACCTGGCTCTTTTCGAATGTATTTATTGTTAATGCAAACTATGTAATTAATAAATATTTATCTAGTTAATGTTCAAAGCTCTTATATATATATATGCTTATGTGTATTTACATATAAACATGTAATTCTCTTCAATGCACATTCCCAGAATGTAATATGTACCTGCTTCATGTTTACCACTACCTGATATGGTTGTTTACCAGTATCTGTTATCTACGATATTCTCTTGTAACGTCATCGACAACACAGTTACGTCACCAAGAAACATAGCAAACCTCGATTATATAAAACACATCACAATCACCATTCAAAAAAGTGATAAATTTGAGTACGATATGTATTAACTGCACAAGGATTTGAAAAGCAAATATTTATAAAAATATATAACAATTCTTCCTATATTTATCATTTAGTAACATCACAAAGTCATTTCATTTCAATTTTTTCGTTATTTCATAGAAATATGTGTATATAATTATGTATAATTTTGTGTCATATTTATGTTCATAATTTCACAAAGATCCTGCATACACACATGTTCTTTTCCTTATAAATATATTAAATACTTAAAAATTTTCGTTCATATATCCTACCTTTAATCAGAATGACTTCTAACATTATTTTCCTTAATGCCTGACTAGATCATAAGTGAAATCCAACGTTTTATTATACATTTTAAACAATTAATTTACGCTAAACTGTTTTATTTTTTCAATTTCCTGTCAGATTTTTGAAGTCCCCAAATATATATAACAGGAATATAGACAATTTATTCTGCAAAAAAAAAAATACATTTCGCAGCTACAATTTCAACTTTCCCCAGTAATATAAAGAATTTAAACCCCTCATCCCCTGCCGGGACATAATTACTTAACTGACTAGCGCGACATCCAGGAGCAGTCTTTTCGTTCTCAGTTGTTTTTTAAAGAACTGCTCTAGTATTTATCTCATTTTAAAACAATCCCCCTCCGGTTAAATTTCTGGAATTAGTTTAGATTTAAATGTTCTAACCAGTCACATTCAATATTTTCAAAATATGATCTTCGGAGGGGTCAGTCCAAGTTTTTTTTTAACTCACATAACGTCCACTTGTTGCGCGACGACGACAGTTTAGTTTGGCACACCACTTCCCTACCTCCTTATTCTAAGATCTAAGTGGTCGATTACAGCGCTGCAGGAAGGGAGTCTCGGCAATCGTTTCTTGGCCGCAATCCTCATTGTCCCAGAACATAACTTGAAGTAGTAGAGTACAGACGTGCGTGCTGTCATAGGTATGCCTACACTGCCCGTCAAACAGCTTTGGCCCCGATGTTCGACACCCAAGGTAAGCGAGGACGCAGAAGCACATATATATTTTCGGGCAAGCAGGCTTCCAATAATGACTGAGGCAACTTGTCTCAATGTTTTAAGTCTTAACTACACAGTGAGTTTACTATTGTCGTATTATATCACAAATCGTAGTTTTTAAATCTATTACAAACACTCCTACTGTTTGTGGTTAAGTGTAAGAGAAGGAGACATGCCTTAATTTCATCCCTGAAATAATAATTATTTATTATTTTATTGTTATTATGCACAGTATATTTACGAGGAGGTAAACCTAAGTAAACTGAAGTGCATGAGGTCGTACTAAAAATAAATGAACCTGTTTATAAGAACAGTTTTCGGAGATCAGTGGGTAAGGTTGGATATAAAAGGATGATTAAGGATAGAGTGTGTTATTTTGCCGGGTGATAACTCACAGTAAACTATGAGTAAAACGTGCTTTTAAATTGTCCCAAAAGTGCATAAAGTGGGAGTAATGTCAACCTTAAAATAAATTTCCGAATTTCGAATTAATTAATACCTCAAAAACTTCTACGTATCAAACAACGATATTCTGAGCACTGTATCAACCATGACTGTTATTCATTCTCAGACATTTAGTTTGTTGATATCATCGGCTCATCATTGTTCAAATGGGGCACAAGGTCTTGTTTTGGCTTGTAACTCTAGGACACATAATTGTTATTCATATCATACTATAGAACATTGACCAGGTGCAAAAATGTAAAAAAAAAAAAAAAAAGTATCCTTGTCGGAAAGTGCTAGAGTAAACCATTTTCGAGAAATCGGCATAGTAAATTTTCGCCATTTAAATATAAAAAAAAAGTATCAACTGAAAGAT
Source organism: Medauroidea extradentata (assembly GCA_003012365.1). Taxonomy (NCBI): domain Eukaryota; kingdom Metazoa; phylum Arthropoda; class Insecta; order Phasmatodea; family Phasmatidae; genus Medauroidea; species Medauroidea extradentata. The sequence continues at coordinate 11,795 of PNEQ01012001.1, read as the reverse complement.
ACGCAGGCATTGCGGCAGTCTTGCACGGATGGTAACGAATCAAGTAGGCGTGTCGCTAATATGTGATTTTGATAGCTTTTATAATCGACGAATTGTAACTCAGATGGTGTAAAATGTAGGTTACGTAGTACGGTAAAGTGGTTGCATTCTGTGGTGAGGAAAACTGTGGTATTAAAATCATACCTACGAATCTATGGCAACGTGCACTACGTTTTACCAAATCCCGATTCCAGGTAATCTCACAGACAGTTGAACCTGTATCGCTATGGACACGAAACTACACAAAACAGACATAAAATTACAGGCGTAAGTAATGTTATAAATGATGTTACAGAATGTGTTTCTCGTTATGTAAAAAGACGCATACGGTAAATTTTACGTAAATAAAATAATTTTGGTTACATTTTTATTTCGATTATTGCTGAAAATATTGTGATTGTGTGTATAATACTGTCAACAGTTAAGTAGCAATTATTTACAATAGTACATCAACACTTAGTCCTATGCGGGCGCTATTTCTACACGCCTTGTATTACAAATACTAAATGATCGTGTAAGTGACGACCAACAAACTAGAAGAGTTTAGTGACAGATTGTATAAACTTGTCAGAAACAACATACTAATATCACAATCGTCTAATTCTAATGTTTAATTTAAGGTATTAGGGGTTATAAATAAGCGTTATGTAATCGCTAATATACTAAATGAAGTAACAATATACTTATATAATACACAATACAAATTTGTCAATATGTATGTATATATTAAAAATTATGTAAACACTTTTTTTACTATTGCTATTGGTGAAACTTGTAACCATTAAAAATTTTGGTATTTTATGACATTAACTACATCGGTTACTTAAGTCGCAGGATGCTTTCCCTGGAAAAAAAAAAAAGTACTATTTCAATTGGCAGAACGAAATACATGAAAATGAATTTTGTAATTTGACTTTAATTTGTACAAAAACAACTCGGCGTTTGATTAATGAGTTGTTCCAGCGTTTAGGAAAAACTTCCTGTTTTATACAGAAAGTACTCCAAGACTGCCCGAACAACTTTTTGTTCTCCTCTCAAAGAGTTTTTCTTTCATTTTCTTTAATCCCGTGAGGTGTAATAACTTTTCTCTCCCGTTCCGGTCAGATGAATGACTTTCTTCATTTGTTCGAAAAAAATTCGTGTTCTTTTTTTATTTTATTTTCCCACAAATGCTTGAATGTTCTTTCTGCATATCTTCCCATCTCTTCACCAAGAGCCTCTCTTTTCATCTTCTTATGTATGCAGAAAGTTTGGCGGGGAAGAAATGAGGCATCGTGGGTTATTTAAAGGTCGGGTCATTTGGAGAGCAAGAACGGCGCCATAACGTTAGTTTCCATTTACTTCTCTGTCTTGTCCTCGGGCGAAGGCCGTATTTTAGCGCTGAAATATTACTGCACGTGGCTACTGTGTATGTATAACACCTACAGAACAGCACTTAACTATCTTCTCTCCTGAGAAGAAGAGATCTACAACACCTTTTCTTGAGAAAACCAAATATTTAAAATATGCGAATTTTTTAGTTGTTCGTCGTTTAAACAAATTAAGAGCATACCAAGCAAAATACCACTTACTTATAGAGTACGAAGATATATCGTCATTTATATTTTGGAAGTAGTTAATGGGACTGATGTTCTTAGTTTTAAATAGGTAGGATTTTTGAGATATGTCTTAATTTTGTCATACACAGCTAAAATTATTTTATCTATTTTGCTTTAGAAAAGCCGGAGACAAATTACTTATACTTATTTAATTAAATGTCGATCTAATTGAGGTAAAATTTAAAAAGGCAATCGTATACTTATTGCTAATGGTTTATAATGGGAAACACTATACACACTATAAACAGACCGTACTGTAACAAAAACATTTATGCTAAGAAAATAATAAAAAATATATTCAAACTGGTAGGTAGTCAAAACTTAATACACATTAATTACACAGTGAAGAAGATAATAGTTTTATTTGGAAAAGTTATTTTTTTTTTTCAGTTCGTTGCTGGTGATAAATAATGTGTATCAGATTTTCAGTTTTATCAGTAGCCATAAATTATTGATCTTAGCACGAACCAATGCATTCAACTGACGAGCGTTAGTAAAATTCTTGAGCATAAATTAAATTAAGTAAACTTCTGTGTTTCTGAATGGTGTGCATCCACGTCAATCATTAAGTAAATTATTGTTAAAACAATTTATCGCGTACTACGAAGAGCTAAATATGGAAGTACTAGTCGTTTTGAGGTAAAATCACTCCAGGCGACGAAAAACATTTACAAATTGACGCTTGGGAGATTAAAATTTATTTTTAATAGTTAAAAATCCTAAAGGCATTCTTAAATAATATAGTGTGACAAATACACCAGTATTTAACTTGGTTAATGATTGCCACAAATATGTCAATTTTATTATTATTTTTTTTAATGTTGCTGTCATAAGAACAGATTTGATGTTTTTAAAGGAACGAAAACCAAACGAAATAATCAAGTACTATACAATTTAAACACTTAGTCGAGTTATAGTTACTGAATTTTTTTATACGTGACTAATTAAATTAATTTGACTCAACGAACATTCAATTAAAATGTACATGATCTGAGAGCATTTTTATCATTATGATTTCAAAGACTTAGTTTATTTTTGATTTATTGACTTATAAATTACTCACCAATTAAATCTACACTTTAGTACGTCTGATGCCGGCAGATAATGTTTTACTGTATTAAAGTTTAGTTATCTAATAGTATGATAATTACTACAAATCATACTTAAAATTGGTGCTGTGCTTAAATTTAAAAATAAATGCAATATTGGTTTACGTACGGTGTGTTAACTTTGTCTAATATATTGTTTATTACGAGCCAAATTTGGTGGGATTCAATGGAACAGTTTATAAAATATAACATTAGGCTATGTATTTTAATTTTTTTAGTGATATCATCCAAAATAGTGAACTGTTCAGAATTCGCCCATATAAGTATAATAACTTATGACCTTTGTAATATAAATTGTTTAAAATCTCAGTCGAGAAATTCAAAAAAATTACAGGGGCTTCTAAACTTTTGAAAGTCCATTAATTCGAAACTTTACGTCCTACGTTCTCGTGTGAGTTTAGTAAACACAATTTGGGTACCGGAATAGAAGTAAATGTATTCAATTCACGTGCACTTATGCAAGGATGAATAACACGTGAGCAGATACACAAAACTAAGACATGCAAAATAGTAATCACGTAAACCTTAATTTTTAAAATGACATAAATAAAGGGTGATGTGCACAAGTGTAAGTAAACAGATAGAAGTTTTTCTCACTTTTTATTAAAATGGCATATTATTGTAAAGTGATGTTTCTTTTATCACATGTCCATATGGCAGACATTTGTTTGAAAACACGTTATTAAGTAATTGCTTAGTTTTAGTAGCATTATAATATATATGCATCAATCCAAACCTTATGTATTTTGCTGCACAATTTTTTCTCAGGAATTTTCTGTGCATGAAGTTACGATAGTTCTTAAATTTCTTAAAACGTCAAACGTAATAAGTAAGTATTCTATACAAAATGTTATAATTTTTTTCGTAGCCAAGTTACAAACAGGAGTTCTGTCTTTGTAATGTTAAAATGCCGGATAAGTTGCATGTGCTTTTGCAGACGTGTCGATTTTCCTTACCAAAAACCTTACACAAGTGAAAATAAAAAATAAAAAAACGGGGATACATACAGTTAAACATTATTAATAAAATATTGAAAATTTACTTTAAAACTATCTACATCGACTATAGTGCATATAAAAATGGGAGTTCGAAGGTATTCGTAACTGCGGGTTCATTCATTACAGAGTCAACCCCGTTAAGTTTGCTTGGTGTTTATTATTAAAACATTAAAGAAATAATTTGACATTTTAATTAATTTTTTTCATTTCCTTAGCAAAAGTAGCTATTAAGATACCTTACGTGTGTATTTAGTTTTAATTTTCTGATACGCTTACTTATAGCGACCTTAAAAAAATAAAACTACTAGGTGAAAAATTTTATACAAACGCTAATTTCTGTTTTTCCTTTAAGTAACACATATACGTATAACTTAAAAGTAATATTAGTGGTTACTTGTATATAATCAGGCTATTCTAATATTTATTCACAAGATAAGTACATTAGTTTTAATTTCATTCTTTTTTTTTTATTGTGAAACAGCGCACTAGGCCGACGTATAATGAGCTGTCTGAAATTACTTGCTTGGTTTGGAATGTAACTGTACGCGCGGCGTTTATAAGTCAGCGTCGATTATTGTTTACTAAACTCCTGTGACCAATTTTATAAACGATTCGCTTTTTATTCATACTAAAACATGTATAGTTTTGCAGCTGCAGTGGGATCCACTGATTGTAGCATTTTACACAAAAGATTTTACTAACCTTTAGTACCGTAAAGCGGGGAAACTTTACACCTGTTGCATAGCATCAATTTTCACTGCTCAAAATCTATGATATGATGCCGCTTAGTAAAGGTAATATAGGTCGTTCGTGATAAAGTGAGCACTAATAATTTAACCTTTGAAAAATATATCTAACCTTAACTCCATATAATTTATCATTTACTATAGTCCACTTATTGCTCGTATTGTTGGCAGTGAAATTACGAAATATAGTTCCGTATATTTTCCTATCGAAATGAAAATTGCTGAAACAATATCAACAGAAATTGACATAATTGAATTCTATACAATCAATTAACTTATTTTTATCAAACTCTATAGGTACTTACAGACTGCACAACTTATCTGACAAGCGCAAACATCAAGTGACGTGTCCAGAGAGGCTAGACATTTCCCGTCGTTAGCCGTTACGTGCGGGAAGATACGAATAGGATGAAAATATAACTTTAGCAGGGCTTTCTTGAGTGGTCACTTTATCCCGAACCGCCTATACTTGAATCGTAGACAGATTATATTTCCTGCTTCTTTATTCAACAGAGGGAATGTCAAGATTTTGTTTGTTTCAAGTGGCTTCACAGATGAAATCAGCCTCGATTTACAGTTCGATATTTAAGTTATACGAAAAACTGTTACTATTAGCTTAAAATGCACATAAATTTCTTCTATGATACCTTCACATAATTGAGAGTGGCTTTACTGTTCGTAATAATGTTTATTTTGTATACTACTCAAGAATAGTTTTGCGTAACCCACGTATCGTAAAAGTAGGCCCAACATCTTTCAGCTGATTGTTCTGGGTTTTTGTTTGTCTCATGTTGTGTGTCTATTTACTCAGTTGTCTCAACAATCTCTAGCTATGCGCTTAAACCGAAAACCAATGTATGTAGAACGTTTTGAACGAGCGTACATAAAACTAGGGAAAAAATTCGGTAGCTATGAAAAATGACGGGAAGGGCATTACGGAAAATATACACGCTATTGAAGATTCGTGCCAGAGCACACGCACAGACGACGCGAGAAGGTGTTACCATTCTTCTTCGTGTAGCGTATATAAACAGTCCTCTGAATAGCTCACGTGATGTGACACTCGCAATGCGTGTCAGGAGTGATTAATGAGCGATGAGCATGCTTTGAGGACGTACGAGATAGCCGCACGAATAACTGACTGCGCGGCATCTGAAATGCTAAATAACTTATCTGTCACGGGCTTGTCTTCCGTATACACCGTAGTTTAGGTAGTGCGGGTTTTACGGTCAGTGTGAGTGGAGAGAAATATTTGGGATGGAGTGACGCATACTTGCTGTTTGGCTCTGCATTATAAAAGATAGTATATTCTTTAGGAAATTTGAGGAACTTTCTATCAAATAATTTCTGTGACCTTACTGGCACAATATACAATTTTAAATGTATAAATCTCAATACGTTTAATGTATTTACACATCTCTTACGAATATGAATTAATTAGAACTTCAAATGCATGTCCTAAAAAGGTTTTAAATTAATATTGTCCATCTAAACGTGCAAACGTTGTCCTTGCTTATTAATACCGTTACAGAAATTATACTCTCAAATATATTTCAACGAAATAATTTGTAGAACTACAAAAAATTGCTACTGTGTAGGTAACTCCGATAGGCTCTCGGGAAGGAAAACCATTTATTTCACTCTAAAATATAATTAGTGAATATTCACTCATATTCCAGTTGCGTTCACATATTCTGAATGAATCAGTTTATACTAATTGAACCTGTGGAAAACCACTGGCAAATCATAGAAAGTTCAATAGTTCATTTCTGGACAAGTTATTATCCTCTCATGTTGTTTCCCTAAACTGTTAACAAATGATGGGTATGGTATGCATCGACAAGAAACAACATTCCAAAAGCGAATCAGTAAATATTAATTTATTTTCCAGTGGTTTTAAATAGATTCAATTAGCTTAAACTGTACCACCCACAATATGTGGATACCACTATAACATTAGTGAATATTCACTAACTCGAAATTAAAATGTTTGTGTCTGGAGAAAGCGACCTGGAATTACACGTACTGATATATGATATTCATTGTTCCCACAGGCAGTAGGTTGAGAGACATTCACTGCGTAACAGAATCTTGAATATAACCTGCCTCTAGTGTAATACATTATCTTGAATGGTTTCGTAGAGCCAGACTTAGTAAGAGTACGCTCTATTTTTAAAACTTGCTTCAATAATTGTTAATGTTGTGAGCAACTTCAAGACAATTTTGTGAACACAAAGCGATACATTTTTGTATTTTAAAATAATTTATGAAAATGAGCAAATTTTTTCATAAATTTGACTTTTGGCTACTACTGAAATTTTCAGAACTAACTTTTGTCAACCATATCATAAAATTCATTGATAAACTGACTATCAGTTACTGTAATTTTGAATTTATTAGTAATTAAATTTTTTTTTATTTTGGCTACACCGCGATGGCCATTTTGAGACTTTGGTAGGCGATTACGTTAAAACTATGGGACCTATTATTTTTTACTTCGTGAAATGACGTGTTATCTGATGTGCAAAAGTTGAACAGCGTTTGGGACAAATATAAAAAAATTAAATTTTAAGGGACCAACGCCCTTAAGAGGGCGTGGTACATAATTCAACGCTAAAATTATCAATCTATAACGATAGGTTTCATGAAGCCTATTTGCGAAAATTAAATAATAGGAATCCTAGACAATAGTTTTAGACAACATTTTAAACAAATTTGTTTCCAGTGTTACGAACTCCTAAGGAACAATCTCTGACGCCGAAACCTCGAGCATTTAACTGCGGCGCAAGAGATCGCGCGTAACGAATGAGTAATTCTGGATAAATATTTACTCATAAAGTAGCAAATACCAATATCTAGGATTATCAATGAGTATTTTATCCATGTTGGCTTCGAAAAAAGCGTAGAAATCAATTAATGTTTTCAGCGGTTATATATCTACCATTCACTCCTTAGGCAGCCGCTTGCAAAGGCCTTGAACATCATGCTGAACTTCGACAAATAGAGAAGTTTACTTGAAACTAGTCAACGCGTGTTAAATATTACATTTTAGAAAAATCGGAAAAGTAATGTTTCACATATGTACGCCTGTGTCATTTTAAGGATTATTTTCCGGCATAAAAAATTCACGAGAACTGGCGCTTTAACGATCCATTTCATATATGACCATATTTGTGAATAATATTTAGTAAAGGTATGCACGCATACGACTCATATTTGATGAGACACCACAAAACAATGACGTCATGGCCTGTCGTATCATGGAGACGAGCGTTAGTTGAGAAGACAGCACGCTAGTTAAATAACATCGACGTATACCTAGTTTCTAAGATGCGTGATGGGCGTACCTTGGTCACCCTTAACGCTTCCACACTTCCACGTCTAGGGTGTGCATAACACGTTCACTTAGGCAGTCACCATATCATATCCTCGTCCTGTATATTTAGTAGTCGCTTATCAAACGTTGGTAGTATAAAACATGAATCCATCACCCTTCATGGTGAAGTATTAATTATTAGGAGTGAAGTCGTCGGCATTGGTCAGTAGTGCTGCCACAGGACAGAAAAATTTATTTTTATACCAACTTCATCAACAAAACCGAGACAAGAAGCAGACGGCATCACCGCTAGCCATTTCTTTTCCGCATGCTTTGATATTCTAAACTCACGGTATTTTTGTATTACACTTTGTTATAAATAACTTTTATTTTTTATCCAAAGATATTTATTGTAGCGAACATTTTTTTATACAGAAGAGAATTTCATACCACAAAATTTTCATCTATCTGTTTACATACATCCGTACTCACAGTTGTGAGTGCCAAACCAGTTAATGCCTACCATTGTTGTTCGAACAGGTTTTTCTTATTATTTCATTGTGTTTTCTGTATATTTAATAATGTCTGGGCACAACGAAGTGTTCTAGTTACAGTAAGACAATGATAACTTCTATTGTTATTAATATACTCGCGTATTATATAACATAATAAATACATGAATTCGAGTAAACTTCGGGTATCTTCTAAGTTTAGGTCCCTAAAGTAGAATGCAATATTCTCGCCGATAAGACGCTAAACAGTGACCCTAAGATTTTATTAAATATTATTAATGATAGTGGTGTATCGTATTCTTATACCTAATTACATATTCCGCACTAAGATTTTCGTACATAAAATGGGACTCAAATATACAAAACAGCCAATCACTGATCAGGAAGCAGAGCTACAGATGTGCACATGAGGAATTGAAACAAAATGTTGCATATTTCTTTTCACCAAAACTCACCCATTATAATTATTGCCATTATCTTCATGCACCTCGTTTTGTTCTTGTCTGTTTGACATTCCTTCTTCTTCATTTTGATTTTTACTGTATACAGACTATATTCCTATTTCGAAATTATTTTTTTGTTTATTGTCTATATGTATCGTCTAGTCTACAACAATTTATGTCGATGTGTTCATTCGCGTTGGTCTCGTTGTCTTTCCCCAACATTGTAGCCATTTTCGTGAATGTGTTCGGTCCTTGTCAGTTTATATTTATCTTATTGTATTATTATTGTTATGTATTGAGTTAAGTTACTTTTTGCGGGTTTATTAGCATGTTTGTTGACTATAGCCTTCTCTAACTTTCTTGGTTTGTTTCTTCATTTTTGTTGTTGATTTTCTCGTTCATTCTCATTTAACGTAACTGTTATTTTCTGCGACTCAGCAACGTTTGCTATCCAAGGCGTTTATTCAAAGAATCACTTCAGTTATTGGTACATCCTCATTTAAAAAATCGTTCAGAGATCACGAATTATTTAAAATGTTATGCGCTTATAACCTAAAACAGCTGCTGTAGAAACTCTCACACTTGCGTAATTTTCTTATGCACGCCTAAAATAGACATGTTGTTATAATTTTTGATAGAGTTGTGCAGTAGTAGTGCATGACTGTATGTAGTTTTTTTATACAAAGTCAGTTCATTGAGATGCAAATGTCTGTCAGAGAAAACTAAACAGAATAGGAAATACGTTTATCCTTTTGTCTAAGCTGGTCTCAAACCTACACTGTCTGCCTTGTTGATATATGGTTTTTTCTGTTTTTTATTATTATTTTATTAGCCTTGTTTCTAACAATCCCGATTTTATTTATGGAATTTTATGAAGTTATGTATCCTATCGACTAGAGCATATTATGATTTTATTTATTCCTATTATCTTTAGCTTTCTTTGACGGATACCTTCATTGCAATGGAACATGTCCAAAAAACTACATCCAGTCACTTTCATTTTATTAATGTGTTTGTTACATAATTTTTTTCTAATTGCTCTGTTGCAGTGGTTTAAAGCCACAGGTTCCTATTTATTCTGTTTTTTTGCGACTTTAATTTTTTAAATCCTGAAGTAAGCAGATATCGCAAAACCGTTACATAGAAATGTTGGAAATCGTTCGTAATATGTAACTTAAAAAAAAAACACGAGATTAAATTATTTTCGCTATTTATCGATTTAAAAATAAAATATACCAAAATAGCATAAATAGGGATCCGTGGCCTTAAGACATGTAAGCTAGCTACTACACTGTGGTTGGTAAGTATTTCTCTTCAGCAAGTGTATCAGTTGTGCGGGTGATTACCTCGGTGTGGAGGCCAAGTCTGCAGTTCTTCCTACACTAGAGACACGTTATTGATTCGCCCGTGCTGAGAAGTTGAAGACACGGTTCCCTCCTGCCCCACTTCTGCAGCCGGGATGAGCGTCGTCCTGGCGACGTGGGCTGAAAAAAAACCTTCCTGGGAAAAGGGATGGTCACGGGTCATTGGTTGTTCATGCATCACAAGGTTTGTTGTGAATTGCAGGCTCTGGATTTCCGTGCTTGGTTTCCACCGTAACAAATAGCCAGGCTATCAGTCTCCGCTGCCTGCTCCCGGCTCTAAATATCTTCCCGCGGGAAGAGAGAGGGGAGGACGACGAAAGTAAGAAAAAAATAGAAGGGGAGAAATGCCGTCTCGTACGTCAACTGGTCTCGGGAGCCACCCCAGGGATACGTTACCGTCAAAGGTGGTTTCCGCTTCAACCCGGCTCTTCACACCTGCCGGACTTTGCGGAACTCTGGAGTAAGTTGACCTTCCAGTAGCTCTGCCTCTCTGCCGCATTAATTCCACTCCCGCGAGAGAAAAGTTGAGACGCAAACAACCTCAGACACAGATTAGCTGACCACACGCCACGTGGAAGTTGCGCTGCGGTTGGTCAACGTACGCCTCAGGAAGAATGTGAAACCACGACTGTTTCGTATGTTACCTACATGTGGTGGAGAGAGGCGCTAATGTACACTAAGTATTTTAAAGAGCACTCAGTCGGCTTACATTTGGCTATATAAGATGTCCAGAAGAACTGCGACTTAAGTATACCATGTGAATCCTGGGCTAATATGGCAAAATGTTGTACGATTACAGTTTACAAGCACACTGGGGCAGCATAGAATTGTCGTTTGTCCCCTCTTGCACTTCACAGATATCTTACTTATCTCACTACTACTGTTCTGACTTGAAAATTAAGGGTTCTGGTTGAAATCCCGAGCAGTCCAACCATGATAATACGTTTTCTTGAATAACAATTCAATAAATAATACCTAGACTTGGAGCGCAAGAGGAGCCTTTCTCCGTTCAGTATTGCCACATTATGCACGTAAAATTTCATCGTACAACATTTTGCTACTTACATATTCGTCTTTCATTTAGTACGGGATTCGCGTGGTGCGCTAATTATGCGTTTGTTTCTGTACAGCCTTAAGCTGAGCGCCCACTAGAGGCAAGGGGCGGCAAGGCGTGGCAAGGAGAAAATGTCTGCTCGGACAGAACTCGTGTTAATAAATGAAAGCGCGCCCACTACAGGCAAGGGGAGGCAAGGGGTGGCAAGCTACCACGCCGGAGAAGTCTTCGGACTTCTGGCGTTGCCGCCCTTGCTATGCCTTGCCGTGCCTTGCCTGTAGTGGGCGCATGAGCAGAAGGAGGACGCAACGAAATAGTACACTTCGGGGTAGTTCGGGTAGCCTCGTCACTGATTTGGGCACGGCCCGATTCGCTCACAGGACAGGATACGGTGGAGATACGTATTGTTGGCGAAGTCTGCTGTTTGTGTTGGGTATTATATTGAATTTCACTCACAGGTAAGTTAATACACTTGTTTCGCACTGTATAATACATATTTACAGATAGAAACTGTCAAATGCCTGGGTGTAATATGTTTGAATTTATTTCCATTAAAATGGCACAGCTGTTATATTTAACCAAAGTTTAATCACAGTACAAAACGAGAGCAACGTGC